>BMAO01009398.1:252500-284062 GCA_019973975.1 Trichonephila clavata
CATGGTTAGACAATGACGAACGTGTTTCGATACCTGGCTTCGATTGCTCCGTACAATTTAAACGACCGGGTCACAGAGCAGCTGGTGTTGCGATCTATCGTAAACAGAACAACTCACATGTTATGGCTCGACATATGGATATTACTTATCGTCAAACAAGTGGACTGGGACAAGTTAGTCAAGATATTGGGAACATATGTGCGGCAAAATGCTTATTTGAAAATGGACAAACAGTGATTTCGGTGGTCGTATACATTTCTCCGAATCAAACGGTTAAAAAAATTAAAGATTTCCTGTATTTTTTACTTTTACCATTTACCGGAGGTGGTTCTGCTCTTTTTTTTAAAAAAAAACTATCACTCGTTTCCCATGATTTTGAGTTGTGATTTTAAAGTTAACTTTCATTTGCTAGAAGCCGAGCCACTCATATCTTTTTTGAATGATGAACTCAACCTCGAAATGAACACAAATCGAAATTGCTTCGACAACTAACAGTGGTACTGTTATTGACCCTATTTTTCAACGGTTTTTAAATACTTTGAAAACAAGTATATGTGTCATATTTTAGTCATCATAAATTATCATTACCGCTCTTCCCCAAATTGAACAAGAATAATTATTTTTGATAAAAAATTGCATGACTCCTTGTGTTAATTAAATAAAATTTTCATTAAAGATATAATTATTCCATAGAAAATTATTTCCAATCATACTCGATTCATTTTTTTCAGGATTTAAGTTGCTATTGCGAATTTACCAGGATAACATGTCAGATGTTACACATCGTATGCGACTACTGTAAGGCTCGTTTCTTTTTTTCCCTTCAAACAATCTCATTAAATTTTTTTGTAGATGACATGTTATGCATAAATCAGGACATTTTTTCTTTTGCAATTTCGAATATGTACTGAGAATTATATCAGGGTTCATTGGATTTTCTAACACATAAATACTGTAAGGTGATACAAAAAATGAAAACATCTATAATTTTTATGAAATATAATACAATTTTGCTTAGAAAGAGCTTGAATGATATAAAATTTTTTAAAAAAAATATTTATTATTTTAGCAAATGAAAAGTTTTTGCTGCATGGGATTTTTAGTATTTATTTTGAAATTATTCTATTCAGTTTAATACACGAAATAAAAAATTAGAGATTTATGAATTGTGGAATCGTATAATTATAGAGGAGAAATTTTTTTTTAAAAATTTCACCATGTTCTTTTTATTATTTAATTAATTTATTTATTTTTATGTAAAGCTCCTTTAAAGAGTTTTGCGATTATGAAATTTCAAATTCAAGTATGAAATCAATCAAACACTTATGAGTGATTCTTTTTATTGTGTAATGCAAAAATGTATTTTCCTAATATTGAGTTTTCTGTTTTTGAAGATTCAAATAGTGAGTCTGTAGAAGTATTTTGAATGAAAAAAGGAGAAAAATTATATTTGTGGGGGAAAAAATTAAAACATGTCTTTACAAAATAAAAAGTCATTTAAAAGTATTAAAGTATTGAAATACATATATATACAAAGTATTAGATTTCTTACAAACAAATCTCTTTCAATAATTTTATTAGAATAATAAATTTTCATGCTATTTTTTCAAATATATATCATGTTAATTTTCTGTTTTTAGTATTCTCTTAAATTTCTTTTGGTTTCATGATTTTATTATTCAATTGTCTTCATCTTATGTTTAAAAAAAAAACCTGAAATTTTTTTTTTTTGGTTTAAAAATTTTGAATTAAAATGTTTTTTTTTTACAGATATCTGTTTATAAATAAGATGAAAATATTTGATATACTTACATGCCTTTGAAGAAACATAAAATATACAATATGTGAGACTTTCATTTGAAAGATAAAAATCTCAAATTCACAATTTTAACAATACCCTGCCTAAATGAAAACTTTTTATCATATAAATATGTGAATTTCTTTTATATTGAAAGATACTACAACGACTGTTGTCACACTATTATTAGACAAATTTTTTTTTTAAAACTCAAGAAAATGAGTTTAAAATAATCTTTTCAAATTTCTATGACCGATGGCGTCACAATTTAAAGTATGATTAGAAAGGACTAAAACTAGTTGCTAAGATAATCTTTTCAAACTTGAAGGACAGATGGCGCCACAAATCAAAGTTTGATTAGTGAGGTTAAAAACTCTGGATCATAGGTTCTCAACGTGGGCGATAACGCCTCCTTGTGGGCGTTTGAGGCTTTCAGGGGGGCGTTGAGATGCCACGGAAGGGATTTGGCAGATTAACCAAAAAAAGACTAAAAAAAAAAAAAAAACACGCTGATTATGTACTAACAAAAGTAAACTTTAATACTGTTTACTTATGTTGATTGTATGCATTTAAATCATTCCTATATTACATGTACGAAAATTCACATATTTCGGTAGTACGGGAAGTGGATGAAAAACTTAAAAGATTACATTACACCCACACGTACATTAAATTGAATGATATAGTGCATTTTAATTTCTGTAGTGCACGTGTTGTCTTTGTCTGTGAGCAGTAGGAAACATGTTTCGTTCACTGCATTTTATTACGTATATTATCCAAGAAACATAATTAAATATGTTAACCAGGAATTAACGTGATTCTTTAAAGGCTGAAACTGAATTTATATTTATTTGGAAAGCAATAGTTTATTATGAATTACTTCGTATCATCAAAACCCCTGCCTGTCTTTATAACAGGTAGCTAAAACTTTTATCCCACTCTTTTAAATAAAGAAGAAATTCAGTAGAGGCGTTTCAATTCCAACAATACCCTACCTATGACTAAAATATATAATATTACACATTTAAATGTATTTGTGGCAATAGATATTTCAGATTCGCGAGTAAAATAACTGGGACTCAAGAAAAAAATGAAATTAAAAAAATATATTCTTTTAATAATAGGATATTTTTTTAAAACTGAACTCTTGTTTTCACCATGTATTACGAACACTCTTATTTCTCTAGAGTGGGAGGGGGCGGTATCGAAATATTCACTTGAAAAAAGGGGGCGATGTCGAAATATTTATTAGAAAAGGGGGCGCCCGTTCAAAAAAGGTTGGGAACTTATGCTCTGGATGAACGATCACAAATCCATGTATTTTGCACTGGTACTAATAAATACAGGAAAAAAATGAGTTACGAAGTGAAATATTAGTGTAATTATAAAAGAAACTGAAACGAGAAACAAAAAATGATGAATGTGGTGTGTTTCAATACTGGGCCAATCTCAGTTAAATTTTTAGGTTATAAATTTAATTAATAAAAAATAAAACAAAAAATAAATGACGTATAATTTGAATGAAAAAAAAAACTACTCAGCACAGCTTGTAAAATGGATTGGAAAAAATAAAATAAATTTGAACAGAGAGAGAGAACCACGTTTCTAGTTTAATACTAAGCAATTTATTCATTTCTCAATCAAATACCAAAGGTTTGTATTTAAACTTAATGTCCATATATAACCTGTAGGGCAGGGCCGGTACCGATCTATGCATCAAATAGCACCGGGCCGACCATGGAGCATTAAATTATTATCATTATATTTAATGTGGTTTCTTAGATTTGTGCAAATTTCTACAGACCAGAGGTTAATTGGGAGAGGACGTAGATAACCTCTAACCACTTAAATACCATCATTACCGCGAATTATTAAAATTATTAAATCAAAATAATCTAAAATATAAACCATTAATGTCCCCTCCCCCTCAGTGGACCGTTGTAAAATTATCAAACCCTGATCGGTTCGCAGCGATAAAAAGGTGTGGGAGAACCAGTGTCGGTTTAAGCTCATTTCGGGCCCTGGGTGCAGAACATCTACGAGCCCCCTTCGCACTGGCGGATAGAAATTTATTACCAGAAAACCTAGTTAAGTCAGGCTAATCCGGGCCCATGGGCACCCGCCCCAAGTGCCCAATGGATAAACCGACACTGGGGTGAACAGGTAAGGTAGTTCATTAAAAACGATACACACAAACTGTTTTCATGGGAAGGTTTATATATATTTTTTAAAACGTAGACGAAAGCATCGAAATAAAATATAAATGTTAAAAGCTTAAAATAGTTTTGTCTATGGGAGTCCGAACCTCTAAACCCCACACCTGTGAATGCCACTGTCCAATTAAACTTGTAAAAATGCTACATATTTCCACGCAATTGGATGCAATATAAGGTAAGAATTATAAAAAAGAAGACATTTTAATAGAAAATTAAAACAAAAATTGTTATTTTTAATGGAAAAAAAATAAATCTAACAGATTGCAGAAATGATTTATTTTTGAATGCTTAGTTTTTCTAACACTTTTAGGATGCATTTGGTGAAATATATTTCCTTTGAAATTGTTCACCTGAAGAATTGTGAATGAATTTTCAAAGGAAAAATTGACCAAGGAAATTCTCACTCAACACCATAAAAAAAATGAATATTTCTTTAATTTTCAAGGCAAACACAACACACACAGTATAGTTAAGTTTCCAGTCATTTCATTGACTATGGTTCAAAAATTCCGAGGTCCATCACCAAAAGCCTTCATGTGGCTGAACAGTGCGATGTTAATATTCATTCACTCACTCCAAACATCTCATTGTGTGGGCAAATGGATGTTAAACTAGTCGAGGCACAAAATCCTTATCTTGGCGTCGTGTGGAAATTTTAGAATACGATGCCAGTGATAAAGTCGAGGCCGCGTTAGCCTAATGGTAAAGGTAACGGACTCATGGCTGGCGTGTCATGAGTTCGAGCTCAGTACCAGTGAAGACCCACCGTGTAGGGGAGCGATGCACGTTCAATCTGCCGAGGGCTCAGACGTCCTTCCGTTGATGTGGTGTGGTAGCTAAGAGACGGGATGCCAGGTCAGGTATCGTCTTCGTCACTTGACCATGGTTCAAAATTACGAGATCCGTCGCCAAAAGCCCTCGTGTAGTTGAAGAGTGTGACGTTAATATTCCCTTACTCACTCACGCATGATAAGGTCTTGCCCTCCTCCCTTGAGTATCGTGCGAAATTACGAGAGTTTGTCACCCCTGGCCTTCGTGTTTCTTCAACGGTAGACGTTAATTGTAAAGATCTCAATCCGTTAATTTTTTTTATAAAATCATATATTTTAATTTTAAACTGATTTTAGGTAAGTTTTGTTTTGCTCTTGGAATCCTAAAAGCATTTCTTTTGGCCCCATTTCTACATTCTGTAAGATTATGCAGCTAGATTTTAACCCATGTCGCCTTTTCTTTAATGCATTATTCATGTAGGATACAATTAGATGTAAATTGAATCAGCAATAATCTCTCTCTTGGGGATGTAGAAGGTCGAATTATAGAGAGTTGTTCTAATATATTAAAGATCGGTCAAGTAGTTATTCATCAAACGGGCTTCCGTTTGTGTATTTTTTTCCCTAACAAAAGGTGGCCACAGTAGCCTAGAGGTTATGGTCACGAGATCGGGCCCAGCTTGTCATGAGTTTGACCTTAGTGCCACTGAAGATACCGTGTAGAGGGACTGATGATGAAAAATCTGTCTTGCCTGAAAGTCCTCCCGTCAACATGGCTTGATAGTTTAAAGAGTAGCCAACTCAGGTGTTGTCCTCGTCACTTAACCCCAGTTCAAACGGACAAGGTCAGTCGCCTATAGCTTTTGGATTGCTTTATAGTGCGACGTTAATACACTCGAATTCACTTCGTTCCCAGGAGAGTTTTTACTGGAATCAGTGATCGAAGCAGCTTAGTTTTCAAAGCTACAACTAATGACTTAATTTGAGTGTGTGAGTGAGCAAATTTTAACATCATACTATTCAGCTGCTTGAGGCTTTCCGCTATGGACCTAGTAATTTTGAGATATGGTCAAGTGACGAGAACGGCACCTGAACTGACACCACTCTCCTAACCTCCACCCCATACCAACGGAAGGAGATTTGAGCCTCGACATATTTAATCGTCACTTGACCATGGTTCAAAATTACGAGGTTCGTCACCAAAAGCCACCGTGTAGCTGAACAGTGCGATTTTAACATTCACTCACTCGACACATTTAACGTGCATCGACCCTCTCTGGGCGGTGGGTTTTCAGCGGTAGTAGGCTCGAACTCATCATGCGACCGCCACGACTCCGATACCTTGACCGCTAAGCTACCAAGGGCACAGTGGATTACGGGTTTTCCATTTTTTTATTCGAGTTCTGATGTTCCTAAAAACAAAAAAAACAAAAAACAAAAAACAAAAAACAAAAATTCTAAATTTCATAAAAGAATTGAAAACGAAAGTGTACAGGAACTGAAGTGTGCTTAATGTGTCTAACCTTAAAATCCTTACACTGGTGTGGTACGCAGGGACGTCTTAAAACTTCTTAAGGCCTTGAGCCCCAACTCAAAAGTAGGCCCTGGGGCCTTACACAAATTTAGGCCCACCTATGACCCTTAAAAGAAGACAATACACAGCATAAGTTGTCAAATACTCGTATAAACAATAACCTGGAACAGGTGTGCTTGACTTATAACCGCACAAACCGGCTCGACTGATTGCCCCTTTTTGACAATGAGTAATTATGGTGTATAGTGGTAGGTCTGTACGCGGACGACGTTCATCACATGTAGCCAGTTGACATATCGTCCTAAATTCTCAGTTTTTTGGTGGATACAATCGGAAATAACATCTGGCCGTTTAAGTTGATAGATTTATGATCTTATTAAGGCTGAGTCTAAGACGAGACGAAGCTCCCATTGCGGCTGAGGCCCTGGGCCCGGGCTCAGTTGGCCCGTGCCTTAAGGCGTTCCTGGTGGTATGGAAGTCTGGAGAGTGAAGTGCCATTTCAGATTTCACTCATTGTTCTGGAGATGGAGATTAAAATTGCGAACTCTATCTCCAATTACCCTTGACTTGATCCAACATGCAATATTAATAAATGGCCACGGTAGCCTAGGTGTTGTGGTTAAGAATTCTTGGCCTATGTGTCGAGGTTCGAGTCCTGGTGCCAATAAAGACCCACCGTGTTGTGAGGTCTGATTCATGTTAAATCTGTTGAGGTCAAATTCCTTCCGACAGTTTGGAGGAGCTTTGGAAAAGGGTACATCAGCTAAGTGTTGTTCTTGTCACTTGACCTTGGATTAAAATATAGAGGTTCTTCGTCGGCAGCCCTCGTGTTACTTCATAGTGTAATGTTAATATAATTCTCGCTCATTCTCACTTCGCAGAAACAATCAGTAAATCCTTCTACACAAATTTTAAATATACTTTTTGGAAAACTGAAACGAAATTATTTTTATTGGAAGTTTGTAGCAATACAGGTAATTTTTTGTGTGTCTCGAAAACGTTTTAAATTTATTTTCTTTTTTCATAAAATTAATTTTTTATTTAGGTATGGTTTTGTCAAATTATATAATGATAAGGGATAAATAACCCAAAAATAATTATAAATTTTTTGAAGACCGTAAATGCTGATTGTTTATTACAGAATTGTTAGTTAGAAATCACATATATTTAAAATGCATCTATGATTGTATTTATTTGAATGACTTAAAATTTTTTGAAAGCTTTGTGCATCAGTTTTTATAGTAATAGATTCTTTGGGAATTGTCTTATAGTACTATTATAAAATATATTTCTGGATAATTATACTAAATCTGAAATTAAATAGTCTACGTCTTATTTATTTAGAGCATCAATAAAATTGAAGATTTTATAGAAATTACGATAATGCTTCATATACTTTAAATCTGAGATGTTTAAGTAAATGTAATTAAGTTTAATACGTTTCTTTCGAAGAATTAGTGATTTTTTTTTTTTGAAATTCATTCACATTCTTCAAGTATCGACACAATGCTTATAGAAAAACATACAATAAAAAAAATTCAAAATTTCAAATATATTTGGTTAAAGTTAAAATTTTGTTAACACATCACCTTTTGACCAATCATCCAAATAGGGCCACATTTTATCAACTTAGCCTTTGGAAACAAGGCAAGTCCCCAAATGTGAGAGCCATTTCATGGTGACACCCTCTAGTGGCCACTTCCAGTACCAAATTTTTGACACTTGAATTTATTCAGTTCGAGCTTATTTCGGATGCTAAATATCGCCGTGATTAAATTTTCCCGAGACTACCAGAGCCAAATTGATTCTCAAAGGGATCTTTTACTTGCTGTATAATCATATGGTATTCGTACCTACGACTTTCGTATCCAGAAAATCTATAGACTCTAGCCGGGGTCGAAACCGCAACCTTAACGCACGCTATCTCTAAGCCACCGGATTCGACGGATTTGCAATTGTCACTGTATATACAGTCAATCAAAAAAGTATTGGGACACGTTCCTAGTTCATAGATTTTTATCATAATATTTTACTTAAACATACAACTGAAACCAGAAAAAAGAAGTAAATGTGTTATTTTGGTAAATACAAATAATAATAATTAGAACAAAACTCGTACACTAATTCAATTATGGTTAAAATTGAAAGTAGAAGAAATTGAGTTCAAAAACGTGCTCAAAAAAGTATTGGGATACTTCCCAATAAATTAAGAGAAACAATTCAAACTTAGAAATTAATATCTTGTTGGGCCACCCTTGCTTTTTATGACCTCTCGAAGTGTCTATTTGGCATGGATTGGATGAATTTTTTGTAAAAGGATCTATAGATTTTGGTCCACTCTTCAACCAAATATTTTCTTAAATCCTGCTCGTTAGAAATTTGGTGTTCATAGTTTTTTCTGCAAATAATCCCACACATGCTCAATGGGATTGAGATCTGGAATTTGTATATTGGTCTTAATAACAGGTAGGGCAGTGGTAGAGGACTCATAACTTGCAAATATCTGTAGTATGTTTCGGGTCATTATCGCGGTACAATTTAAAATGTGCTGAGATTCCCCGTTTGCTTGCACTTGTGCTTAAAGTTTCGCTTGAGAATGTCGAAATAGACATTTATTCAAAATACCATCAATAAAATGTAAGTTTTCGACATCAGAGTTTTCCATGCCACCCTAAACAATTTAGTTACCCTTTGACAGTAGGCCGTAAATTTTTGAGATGCATTGCTGTATTTGATTTCTGCCATACTTTTTACTTGCAGTCCGATCAAAAAATGTTATATCTGCTTTCATCAACGAAAATTACATTTTCCCAATATTCTGTTGCCTTACATACATTTTAGTAAATGCTAACCTAGTTTTTCTACTTGTTTTTCTGATGTTCGGTTTTCTTTGAGGTACTCTGCCATGATATGCTTACGTTTTCTTAAAACATTTCTGACATTTTCAGGATTTACTGATTTTTCGAACACTTTTACATTGTAAAGTAATTTTTATTGCACTGGTTTTTGGATTAATGTGTACTTGTCTCACAATCCACCTCTTTTCACGTTCGTTAAATATCCTTGGATGCCCTGATTTTTGTTGGGTTTCAACACTATTTGTTTTCTTGAACCTGTCAATGATTTTAAAAACAGTAGACTTACTCAATTTCAAGATTTTTCCTATGCAGCAAACTGATTTCCCCTCTTTCCAATGACCGATTACGAGATTTCGCACACCAACCGATATATCTTTGTGTTTCTCGTCAGTTTTTCCTATAAAAAATCTTATCTATTGAAATGTTCATGTGTTTAAATTTCTAGTCTAAAAAAATTGGTGTGAATTTAAATTTTATTGATGCGCTCTATATTTGATAAATTTCTCATTTCAAAAGAGTCCCAATACCTTTTTGACTCCAGTGTGCCTTTGAATTATATTTGACAAGCTAGATCAAATTATAATTCTATAATACTAATAAAATTTTCCTTATATACTGCACTCCAAATGTTAAAATATTTCTTAATTCATTGTTTTCGTTTTAATGAGACAAATATTTTTATTAATCGCTTTACAAGTATGCATGCCAAGTGTCCCAATACTTTTTTGAGTGACTTTATATGGTAAGTGTATTACAATCCATTCATAGTTAAAGTTCTGGAATTACGTGGGCGAACTTGTAATCATTCCCCACACTTTTTAAAATATGAATCAATGTTATGCATTAAAATATTTCATTATAATTGAAATCTTCTAGATCAGTGGTGGGCAAACTTTTTTAATGGGGGGCCACAAAGTTTAAGAAATTCTAGAGGAGGGCCAGAATTATAGAAAAAATGCATTTTGTATTAAAGCTTTTAATCATAATGTTATAAAAAAATTACAGCATTACACAGAAATGTTACAAATTACTTTTTACCTTAAATAATATTTATTTTAACTTTTATTCGAAGGCCCTGACATGTTAGACGTGAGACATATGGAATTGTTTTTGGGGTTTTCCATAATATTTTCGAAAGCAGGTTCCAGCTGTGACGAAGCAACTTTTAGCAGTGCGAAAAGGTGTTCATCAGTCAATCTTTTTCTGATTTCCAAGTCCACTCTTCTTTAAACAAACGATACTCAGAATCGACTTTTCTTTTTTTTATGCTTCATTATCTTAAAAGGGGTGTTTTTTTTCTCAAAAATTTATGAATACAAAGCGTTACGCGAACAAGCAAGAACAAGAGACAAAACGTAAAACGTACGGATCGGTCAGTGACAGCTGGCGACTAAGTTCACACTCCCGCGCCTCGCATTTAACCACGCTTTGCACACCGTATTATGCAACACATGAACTAGTTTAGCTTTTTCTGTAGGCTATGCATCTATTATTCTAATAAGTAAAATCCACTTTAAACTTCTCGACCGACCAAACGTAATTGTAGCGGGCCATGTACTATCCATGTCGATAAACCCTCGGCGGGCCGGATTAAATACTTTCGCGGGCCGTACTTTGCCCATCACTCTTCTAGATAATTGAAGGCAACTGATGTGTCGCGGGCCATATGCGGTATTGCAAAGAGTTTTTACGTGGTTCGCCGTGGCAGCCAGAAAATCCACTGTGAAACGCGAGATTTCTTTCCCGTACATGATCAAAGATTTGATTTTTATTTCTCACTTTTAGAAATACAACGTATGTGAAAGAGTTTCTACTAAAAGATCATCTGCCGAGGTAAGAGTATTAGGTCCCAAAAAGCTTTCAGGAATTTAAGAAATTTAAACCTAAATTTTCAATTTGCTCTCTTATCCCATTGCTTCAAATATTGATACAACAACCAGAGGAGCTGAAGCGTGAACATATTGAAGTCAGATTATAGGGTGAAGAAAACGTTTATTGCTATGTCGTTGACTTTTACAAATATGTGTCTGCTAAAAATTTCCGTGTATGAATAAATTTGCTGAGGAATTATTCTTTAAATAATAGTTGGCATGTATATTTGTATACTATACGAAGTTCTTCTTGCATGAAGATCATCAAGAATAAATACAGAGGTAAGTTGGCTGACATAAATTTGCAATCGATGAACTATCAATATCTCACTCGTAATTTAAAAAAGGAATCGTAGAAAAATATCATGGGGGTACACATTAATCGCATTAAACTGACACAAAAATTAAATGTGCTTACAGCTATAGACGATACGAAATGAGCGCACTAAATATAAATTGAATGAAACTGACACTATTTTAACTTGTATTTTCTTTTTTTTTATAACGAATGCAATCATTTTAAAGGTATATTCCTCTCTTTCCAATCATCTTTAAAAAGGTTCCTTGTTTTTAAAGGCCCTCTGTTATCTTATGCTTCTATAATGTGGTCCACCTGCCAAAACAAGTTGCCCATCCCTACCCTAGATGAAGCTCTAAATAGCCCATTTAAACAAATTTATCGTAATTGGAACGTTAAATTTAACTCTGCTTTAATATCTTAATTCAGAGTAATAATTAAGGTATTAACTTAGGTTTCGTCCTCATTAAACCGTGGTTTGAACTACATTGCGCAGAAACAGTTCAGGAAATTGACAATAATTCATAACATTGCGAAAGATGTCTAGCAAAATTATTAATTTTTAGAATTCAGTTAGGATCTTGTTATTCTATTAATTTTTTCGTTATTCCTTCAATGTATTCCAAATACGAATTTACTGAAAAAAGAAAATTTATGCACTAAGAAACCTGTTTAAAATTCTTGTCAATATACATACACAAAATTATTCGAATAACATTTAAATGCTCTTTTTTCCAATTAGCGCAGAACCGTTTGTTATAAAAATGTGAAATAAGTGAAATAACTGAAATTCAAAAGCAAACTAAGAAAAATAATGAATTTAAAAATTTTATTAATATAATTTTATGTATAAAATTTTACACATAAACAAACAAAAGTACTATGACAGTAACAGTGAACGAATTGCCGATTTTGATTCTCTTGCGACATATCAAAGAATTAATACACTCATGAGCCAAAATATTATGACCACCTGTCAATAACGAGTTGGCCCATCTTTGGTGCGCAGCACAGCTCCAATCCATCTTGGCATGGATGCCACAAGTCCTTGATAGATGGCCGGAGACAAATTGTACCTGATGTTTAAGCAACGGTCACGCAGATCCAAGATATTGCGAATTGGTGGTCTTTGAACTCTGAGCTGCCGTCCCATGACATCCCAAATGTGTTCTATCGGATTGAGATCCGGTGAGTTAGGCGGCAAGGACATTGACTGGAATTCAGCATCATGTTCCTGGAACCACTCCAGCACAATTTTAGTCTTGTGACACGGGGCGTTGTCCAATTGGAACATTCCATTTCCAGCTGAAAAAACAGAGGCCATCTAAGGGTGCAAATGGTCCGCAATGATGTTCAGATACCCTGTAGCATTCATGGTCTGCTCTACCACAACCCCGGGTCCCAGAGAAGCCCAAGAGAACGTACTTCAATGAATAATACCGCCACCACCGGCCTGTGTATGATTTACTGTACATTGAGGGAGCAACTGTTCACCTGGAAGACGGCGTGTCCTGACACGGCCATCGGCGTGATGAATGACAAACAATGATTCATCTGACCATGCAACTCTCTCCCACTGATCCATGGACCAGTCGCGATGTTCCCGGGGCCAGCGCAAGCGCAGTTGGCGATGACGCTTGGTCAGCAAAGGCACACGAGCGGGACGTTTGCTGCTTAGCCCCATATCCAACAGTGTACGCTGAACAGTGTGCTCAGATACTATTCTACTTGGCCCTGCATTGTATTGGGCTGTCAGCTGAGCCACTATCTGGCTCAAGTTTTTCTTCATCATACGAGACAGTCTCCGACGACCTTTTTCTTTGATAGCGTGTTGGACGTCCAGCACCATGTCGTCTACTGCTGGTTTCACCGTCATTCATCCAATTTACATAAGTACTAACAACTGTAGATCGCAAACAACCCACGAGTCATGCAGTTTCGGAAATACTTGTTCCGAGCCTTTGAGCCATTACAATCTGCCCTCTATCAAAGTAGCTTAGATCCGCAGCCTTTCCCATCACAGACAGAAGTAAGGGAAAGAATGATTCTTCAGACTCTCCAGCAGCAGTTAAATACAACTTCCATTTGATCACGTGCCTTCCAAGTCATCCAGGCGAGTTCATTGGAAAATGTAGGGGTGGTTATAATGTTTTGTCTCTTGAGTGTACGTCTCCTCTACCTGAAGCCGTGGTAATCGAGTGGTCATGAACACATGAATGGATTCGTGATCGAAACCTAGTTGCTCCTGGAGTTTTAAATGCAATCCATACAACAGTGGATTTTGAATATTAGTTGTATTTATTATATTAGAAGCGATAGACACTAGTTGTGAGTGTAAGAATGGGGATGTGTTCGAAATTCCAAAAACAGTCGACTCAGTGTTTTAGAGGTAGCGTGCCAGCTTCGTAAACCTAGGGTTGCGAGTTCAATCCAGCTGGAGTCGATAGATTTTCTGAATGCAAAAATCGTAAAGACGTATGTCATATGATTGTGGCATCTA
Source organism: Trichonephila clavata (assembly GCA_019973975.1). Classification (NCBI taxonomy): domain Eukaryota; kingdom Metazoa; phylum Arthropoda; class Arachnida; order Araneae; family Nephilidae; genus Trichonephila; species Trichonephila clavata. The sequence goes on from BMAO01009398.1 coordinate 266,346, forward strand.
AAATATCACTTTGAGTATCAATTTGGTTCTGGTACTCTCGTCAAAATTAAATCAAAGCAATATTTAGCATCCGAAATGAATTTGGATTAAATAAATTCCAGCGTCAAAAATTTGGTAGTCAGAGCCACCACTATATGGTGCCCAATGAAATGGCTTTTGTATTTAGATACTAGCTAGGACTGCAGAAATGCAGCTCATTTAAAAAAAAGTTTCTGTAACCCTCGTATTGCGTTTCAATGATTTTTGTTCTCAATGTCCTTTAAATTTGCTTTAATGGGTTTAAATAAATGTAAAAATAACCCAGTGGCTTCGTACTCCACGGAGGATCTATTTCTTTTCGCAATACTCAAATTATTGTACTGGAGAATCATTACAAAATTAGCTTAAGATGTAGGAGTTCCATAGCCACACGCCAAGCATACCCATAGAAAAAATTATTCATTGATAACTGTGAATGAATGGGCTTCCTCTAGAGTTCTTGTGTGATCTCAAATAAAGTTCAGCCAGAAACTATATGCAAATATAAAAATTGGGTGTTAATCTTACAACTCCTTCCAATGTATGCACGGCTATTCACAAATTATTCAATGTTTTAGGTTCTTATTTGAAAAAATGTCCGAATCTCCAAATATAAAATTAATTGAGGATCTTGACGCTCCCAGTAGAGAAGTCACAGAGCATGCGGAAGAAATAACTGAGCTTAACATAGAAATTAAGCGTCGTAGGGAAGAACAGATTGAGCTGGAAGAACTGAAATGGGCGCGATGGTTACATCAGAAGACAATAGAAACCGTTTGGCGGAAGCAACAAGAAACAAAGGATGAAATTTCCCGGCTTCAGATGGCACACGACAGGATCATCTTAGGTTTTCAGGAAAGGATAGCAAGAATTGCAGCGATGGAGCAGGGACATGAAGAAACTGTTTGGTTGCAGCAGGAACAAGCAGAACCGGCTGTTTGTTTGCAGCAGGAGCAAGAAGAATCTGTTCGATGGCTACAGCAAGAGCTAGTACAATCCACACAACGGCTACAACAAGAGCAAACAATAAGCCTTCAACGTTTTTTGCTAGAAGTAAGGGACACAATTCAAAAATTACAAGATACACTTGTAAGAATTAAACAAAAGAATCAACAGAGAAATGCAGGAAGAGCAGAGATAGAGATGGAGACAGACGTTGCTCGATTACAGAGGAAGAATGCAGAATACATTCAACAATTAGAACAAGCATTACGTTTACAGTGGGGACTAGCAGTGCCAGCCATACCTTTACAACGAAGACAAGCAGCGCCAGACATACGTTTAAAACGGGGGCAAGCAGCGCCAGCCATTCGTTTACAACGGGGGCAAGCAGCGCCAGCCATACGTTTACAACGGGGGCAAACAGAGCCAGCCATGCGTTTACGACGAAGACGTGAAATACCAACCACCCGTTTAAATTGGAAACAAGCAGTACCATCCATACGTTTAGAACAGGGAAAATCGATACCAGCCAAACATTTACAACAGGGGCAAGCAGTACCAGCCATACGTTTACAAGAAGCAGGACCAGCTATATGTTTTCAGCAGGAGCAAGCAGAACCGGTAATTTTAAAGCAAGGACCAGATGAATCTACTCAACGGCTACAACAGGAACAAGATGGATGTTCTCAACGGCTACAACAGGAACAAGATGGATGTTCTCAACGGCTACAACAGGAACAAGATGGATCTTCTCAACGGCTACAACAGGAACAAGATGGATCTTCTCAACGGCTACAACAGGAACAGGATGGATCTGCTCAATGGCTAGAACAGGAGCAAACAGAGAAAGAAATAGATCCCATGATTCGATTGTTACAACCAAGGTTCTTAGAAAATACTAAACAGGTTCAGCAAGAAAATTACTCTTCTAGGATTACTGCCTAGAAATGAAAGAAATGAATGGTTATAGGTGCCGACAGAAATTGCTAGGTTACCGAAGCGCAAGCAGAATCCTGATTACAATTACAAAAGGAGTAAGCATGATCAGCGATTCAATTGCACCAGTAGCAAACAGATGTAGCTCAAACGCTACAGGAAGACCAATTGATTATCACTAAAATGAAGCAAAATACGAAACAGCACAGGGTGAACAAGGACGCTTTTTAAAAATGAGATAGTTGATAAAGACATCTATATATTTCAAATTTAAGAATCATAGACGAAAAAGAATTTTATTCTAAGATTATTCTCCATTATGTATTTTTTTATTTCTGCAAATTTTTAATTTATCATCAGTAGACTATTAAAATTTTTTTAATGATTTTTTTTTGTTTATTTCAAATAACGATAGTTCAGAAAAATAAGTTTGTGGTTTGGCTGCACATACGCAAGGGAAAATGAAATATATCATTGGCATTGTGAATAGATATGTATTGTATATTGGAATTTTCAGTTTAGAGGCGATAATTTCTAAAAGCCATCGATAAAAAATATTGCTTTAAAGAAATTTGCTTCATAAAAATAATGTAACTAGAAGTTTACACCTTTTATGAACTTTTTATTTTTGGAAGATTATTTCGCTTTTTGTAGGTAATGAAACTTTTTTTTTACAAAATACTTCAGTTAATTTAGTTCTAAATCCAAGTAATTTTTTGAAAATAAAAAACAAATTAAAATATCTAAATGTGTTAAAAAATGTATTTTTTTTATTCAGAAACTAATTTAATTAGAAGGCCAAGATCACTTAAAATCTTTTTAGATTCGCAGATCATGTTGCAAAATTCAAGTATTTGAAAATTTCTGATCCCTAGCTTTTATTAAGGTTCAAGAGAATCAGATTTATTTGAAAGATTTAATATTTTAGATATGGGGGGGGGGATGTGGAGATCTTTTAATTTGTAGAAAATATCGAAAACGCGGTTTCCAACAAGAAGTTTTGCAAAATATGGTAGAAAATTTAGTGCATAAGTTCTTCCCATCTGAGCTCTGCGGAACCCTGGGATTACATATGTATTTTGATCACTATTTTCTTTAGTCAAAGCTTCACAATTTTGGTAAAAACCTATTTTTTAAGACTTTGAACTCTTAGAGGTAGTTTGTTTGTAAATATATTTTATGAATAAAATAAAAACCTTACATTTCGTGCGTCACGAAAATTTTGGAGGAATTATTAGATTTTAATCGAAAAATATATAAATATTTGGTTTATTTTGGAAAATTGGATAGTTTTATTCAATGCAAAATGTTCCTTTAAATGCATTGATAAAATTTCCTTACGCTAAAACATAATTTTGAAGAACGATTTGTGGCCGCGGAAGCTTAGTTGTCACGGGCTCGTGGTAGCATGTCATGAGTTCGCTGCCCAGTTCTGCTGAAAACCTGCCGTACTGAGGGGGCCGATCCCTGTTAAACATGTCGAGGTTCAAAAGTTCTCGCAAGAGTGGGGTGGGGAAGTGAGGACGTCCCAGCTCAGGGCCATCCTCGTTATTTGACCATGGTTCAAAATTACGAGGTCCATCGCCAATAGCCATGAAGCAGCTTTATAGTGAGAGGTAAATACGATCATTACTCACTCTCTCGAAAGAACGATTATTAAGTAGATAATAACTTGAGTATGCAGTCATATCAAAATAAAGTAAAATTAGCAGCTCTAACAAAAAAACAACGATTAAGTCTCAATGTACAAAGCATTTTTACAATTAGTTTAACTTTATCAAATATTAGTAAAAAAATTAATATATGCACTTGCGCTATTTTAATTGTTTTTATATAAAGTATCTGTAATGTATTGACCTAATTTAAATATTTTAATTTATATTTTTGTAAGGGGGAGAGATAGATAGAAGATATGGGTGAGGTTCTCATAAAACGCCACATAGTTCTGATGATCACAAAAGTCGACAAAATTTGAAGTCAACTGTATTTGCGTGGACGTTGTACGTATATTTTCATTTCAGAATTAAATATCCATAAATCCTTGACAAACAGCATACATTTTTTATACTTGATATAGTTTGAAGAAAATATAAAATTGGAAGAGATACTTGGGCATACAGTAGCTCAAATAATTGAGAATATCCCTTACTTTTTTACTTAATAAATTCAACTTTCAATGTATATAACACGTTACTGGTAAATGCAAACAAATGCTTTATAAAAAACAAATGCTTTTATTTGAAATAAAAATAAAGCCCACTCACTCAACAAAAAACTTCTAAATTGAAAAGTTCCAGAAAAAATTTAATAACATGCAGAATTTTGTCTTAAAAAGTTGAAAATACGCATTTAAAAATAGATTTAACCATCACATTATTCAGCTACTAGAAAGCTTTTGGCGACGAACCTCGTAAATTTAAGTCATGGTCACGTGATGAGAACGACATCTGAGCTGGCACTCCTCTCCACACCAACGAGAGACCGTTCGAGCCTCGACATATTTAACGTGCAACTGCCCTCTCCGGGCAGTGGGTTTTCAGCGGTAGTAGGTTCGCGAGCTCATGACACGACGGCCACGAGTTTGATACCTTGTCCGCTAGGCTACAACAGTCACAGTGGCTTGCGTTATTTAGATTTTATGATTCGAGTCCTAATACCCCTAAAAGCAAAAAATATATAAATATTTTTTTTTCAAAAAAGAATCAAAGGCAAAGGAGTCCAGGAGCTGAAGTGGGCTTAATGTGTTTAACTTAAATCCTTTACACAATGATGTGATATGGAAGTCTGGATACTGGAGTCCCATTTTTGATTTCATTCATTATTCTGGGGGAGAGTGAGAGAATATTAACGTCGCACTGATTAGCAACACGAGGGCTTCTGGCGACAGTCCACGTAATTTTGAACCATAGTCAAGTGACGCGGACGACACCTGAGCTGGCACCCCCTCTCTAAACTACCACACCGACGGGAAGACGTTAGAGCTCTCGACAGATTTAACGTGCATTGCTCCCCTACACGGCGGGTCTTTAGTGGTACTAGGATCGAACTCATGACACGCTAGCCATGATCCGATGCCTAGATCACTCGGCCACCGCGGCCGCATACATTTTTCTGGAGATGGAGTTGAAAATTGCTAACTGCATCTACAATAACCCTTGATGCCACCCATCCTGTATTGTGGTTAGTAACGCTGACTACGGTGTCGTAGGCAGAGACGTCTTAAGGCATTGGCCAACTGGGCCCGGGCCCAGGATCTTTGCCACAATAAGGGCCTCGCCTCGTTCTCTATTCAACCTTAAAAGGATCATAATTCGAATAATTTCAAAGGGCAAATGTTGTTTCCGGTAGAATTCTTCGAAAAACTGGGAATTTCAGACGATATGTCAACTGGCTACATGTGATGACCATCGTCCCCGTATAGGCCTAGGCCTACCAACGTACACCCTCATTACCCATTCGGCCAACATGCGGCAGTCGGTCGAGCTGGTATGTTTTATTGTAAATCATGTACATTTCTTTTTTTCGGGTTATTGCTTGTACAAGTATTTGACAATATACTATGTAGTGTTTACTTTTAAGGGTCTACATTTGAGTAGGGGCCCAGGGCCTCAAGAAGTCTTAAGACGTCCCTGGTCGTAGGGACTGGGTTCGAATTCCGGAGAAGGCATGGATGTTTGTTTTGTAATCCTTCTTTCCTTTGTGATGTGTGATTCACGCTTACTTCTACGTAAGCCCCTTGTGATACTTTGTGGTAAACGGGGTTATGATTGTTCTCAATAAAAAAATAATCACCACCCTTGACTTGATCCAGCATGCAATATTCACAAATGGCCGTGGTAGCCTAGTGGTTATGGTCATGAATTCGTGGCCGTTGTGTCGAGGTTCGAGTCCCGTTGCCACCAATAACCTACCGTGTTGTGAAGTCTGATTGATGTTTAGTCTGTTAAGTTCAAAGTTTTCCCGACCGTTTGGAGGAGCTTTGGAAAGGGCTACACCAGCTCAAATATCGTCCTTGTCTCTGGACCTAATTGGTTGAAAATTTCGAGGTTCATCGTTGACAGCCCTCGTGTTGCCTCATATTGTGACGTAAATATAATTCTCGCTCATTCTCCCTTCCGTAACATTCACAAAAACAATCAATAAATCATTCTATAAAAATTATAAAAATAATTTTTGGAAAACTAAAACGATTACTTTTTCGGGAATTTTGTAGCATTACAGGTAATTCTTTGTGTGTTTCTCGAATATGTTTTTAATTTTCTTAATCATAAAACAAGAGTTTTATTTAGATTTGGTGCTGTCAAACTATATAATGCTAGGGAAATAAATCAACCCAAAAATAATTATAATTTCTTAAGACCTTATATGTAGATTGTTTATTATATTATTAGTTAGAAATTGTATCATATATTTAAAATGCAGCCATGATTGTATGTATAATTCTATGAAAAATTTGTGCATCAGTTTTAATATTAATAGACTGTTTGGGATTTGTGTCTGTGATAGTGTTATTATTACATGTTTATATATTTCTAGATATTTATACTAAACCTGAAACTAAATTGTCCACGTCTTATTTAATTTAGAGCAGCAATGAAATTGAAGTATTTATAGCAGTGGCTTTACAAACTGTGGGGCGTGTACCCCTGAGGGGAAGTGGTGTTATAACACTGTGAGGGGGGGGGCGTGAGCATATTAAATAGTCTAAAAAAATATTAAAAAAAATATTAATTTGTAGAAATTAAATAAAATACATTAACATAAAAGAAAATAAAACACGCATTTACATTGATATAATACTTATAGATATATCAGTACTGCTTAATGTATTTTTAAGATTATGTATTTTTAAGATGTAATTTAAAGATACTAAGTTATGAACAAGTTTTAAAACTACCAGTGATCCCATGGGCTTTTCATATATAATAATGAAAAACAAAAATTAAATTTATCTTGATAATTTGTATGGTTTATAATTTATAACTTACAGTACCGCTTAACAGTTAAGTGATTCGCTTTCCAATGCTACCGTTTAAGACGTAGACGAGCGTATGAGGTGTATTGAGGGGAGGGGGATGGAAGAAAAGGAATAAATAAGCATATCATTTACTGAAATAAGCAAACAACTTTCAAAGTCCTTTTATTGCATTTTAAAGCCTTCGGAATTATTTTATGGATAGCAGAAATAGCGCACACAAAAATCTTTCAAGAGGTGTGTCCATGATCGAAAATCCCCGAACTCGTATCATACCTCGTATCATACGTTCCTTCTGACAATTCTTCTGATTTTGCCAACAAAAAACAGCAAAAAATAAATTATCGAATTAATAATTAGTATTAATTAATGAAACAAATTGTTTATTACAAGTACTTAATTAAATTTTACGTTGTATATTTATATCGGATTATCATCAATCGAAAAAAACTCGACTGCTTTGGGTGTGTCCGGACCCCTAGGATACCCCCTTTGTGTTAGCCACTGGATAGCAGTGTTCAGAAAAGATCGTACTTCGGAAGGCGCATATATAAGTCCGGGGCAATAAACGCACTGGCTGAACGACACGTTTATATAAGTCGGCGATAGTTAAGAGGCTTATATCTTATTGTAGGTTTAACGTCAAAGCGTAAGTGTTATTGAATGCAATACTTTGTTATTGTATGAAGGAAAAGGGCGCGATGAAAATTACGATTCTATACTTACGTCCCAATATTGAATGTTTGAGAAGCACTGATCTATAGAAATTACTGTGATATTTCATGTAATCTAAATTTGAGACGTTTTAGTACATGTAATTAAGTTTAGAACAGTTTTTTTCTCTCGAAGAACTAGTGACATTTTTTGAAAATCATACGCATTCTCCTTCAAGTATCAATGCGTGGCAATCATAGGAAAATATGCGATAAAATAAATTAAAATTTTCAAAAATATTCGGATAAACTTAGAAATGTTTTAGACATCACCTTTTTACCAATCATCCAAATAGGGCTTGTAATTGTTACTGTATGTATAATAAGTGCTTTACGATCCATTCATTGTTAAAGTTCTGGGATTACGTGGACGAATTGGTAATCATTTCTCATTTCTTAAAAATATGAATCAATATGTGCGTAAAAATAGTTCATTATAATGAATGAAATATCCTGGATCAGGGGTGGTCAACTATTGGCTCGCGTGTCATCTGCGGTATTGCAAAGAGTTTTTATGCAGCTCGCCAAGACGATCAGAAGATCCACTGTGAAACGTGAAATTTCTTTCCCGTGCCCGATCAAAGATTTGTATTTTATTTTTCAATTTTAGAAATACGGTGTATTTGAAAGTGTTTATACTAAGAAATCATCTGAAGATTTCACAGAATAAAATTACAAGAAACTTTCAAAATTAAAAAAAAAAAAATTAACCTAAATTCAACTTACTTTGTTATCCCATTGCTACAAATATTGATAGAGCAATCGGAGGAGCTAAATCTTGAACTTATTGAAGTCACATTACAGCGTGAAGAAAACGTTTAATTCTATGACATTGAATTTTACAAATATCTGTGTGCTAAAAATTTCCGTGTATGGATAAATTTGCCGTGTATGAATTATTCTTTAAAAAATAGTCGGCATTCATGTCGGTTTGTCAACGAAGTTTTTCTTGCAATGAAGATCAATAAGAAAAACATAAGCGCACTAAATATAAATTGAATGAAACTTGCACTATTTTATTTAAATTGTATTTACTATTTTTTTTATAACGAATGCGGAAATCCTTTAAAAAGGCATCTCCCTCTTTCCAATCATTTTAAAAAGTGTCCTTAAAAATGTTCCTTATTTTAAGACTTTCCTGTACCTTCCGCTCCTACAATGTTTACTGCGAGTCAAAGCATGTTGCCTATCGATGCCCTAGAGGAAACTAAAAAAACCCATGTAAAAAATTTTATTGAATTTAACGTTAAATTTAACTCTGCTTTAATAGCCGTACTGGCAGTGACAATTAAGGTATTAACTTGCATTTCGTAATCATTAAACCGTGGTTTCAGCTACGTTCTTCAGAAACTGTTTAGGAAACTGACAATAATAATTCAGAGCATTACGAAAGTTGTCTAGCAGAATTTTTAATTTTTATAGTTCATTTAGGGTCCTGTTTTTATTAACTTTTTCGTTATGCTTTAAATGAGTGCTTCTCAAACTTTCAATATTTGCGACCCAATATTCATCTATAATTTTCATTGTGCCCTCTCTAAATACAAATAACAATGTATTGAATTCAAAAATACTATACTTTGACGCTAAAGTTGCGATAAGACACTTTTTTAATTGCCACTGGCGTATATAAACGTCTCGGAGTCAAAGTGTTAATTACTCCGGACGTATATATACGTCTTTCCGAAGTACGATATCTTCGGTGCATTGTTATCCATAAAATTGTTCCGAAGGCAATGGAATGCAATAAATGAACCTTGACAGACATAGCGAAGAATTTAATTATTTCAGAGGATTTCCTTATTTGTTCACCCCCCCCCTTCCAATACATCACATACGCTGTCCTACGTGGAAAGCGGTGGCATTGTGAAGCAAATCCTATATTTTTTAAATCAGTAGTTAAAGGATTATTTATAAACCGTTCAAATGATCTTGAGAAGTGTTAATTTTTTGTATGCAATTTTATATATGACAAGCCCATGGGGTCACTGGTAATTATTAAACTTCTTCTTAGTATTGTTAAATAATTATAAATTACATGGTACAGTACTGATATATTTATAAGAGTATTATCAGTGCAAATATGTTAATTTTATTTTTTACTATGTCTGAATGTATTTTGTTTGTTTACTTTCAGTAAATCAATAATTATTTAAAATCTTTTATTTTTAATTTTTCAGTATGCTCGCGTCTCTCTCCTAGAGTTATCACGCCCCCTTATGGGGCGCATTCAACACTTTGAGCAAGTGGTCTAGACATCGGATTGTGGCTAGCATGTCATGAGTTCGATCCCAGTACCACTGAAGTCCCTCCGTGTAGGGGCGGATGCATGTAAAATCTGTCGAGAGCTCAAACGTCCCCCCGTTAGTGAGGTGTGGTAGTTAGGAGAGGGGGTGCCAACTCAGGTGTCGTCCGCGTCACTTGACCATGGTTCAAAATTACGCGGACCATATCCAAAAGCCCTCGTGTAGCTGAACATTGGGACGTTAATATTCACTAACCCACTCACACACCGTTTGAGAAACGCTAATTCTTATGTATTAGAAATACGAATTACTGCAAAAAGAAAACAATTAACTCACTATACTTGTCAATATACACAAAAGTATACACAAAGTATCAGGGCCGGCTCTAGCAATTTTGCCTCCCCGGACAGAAATGAAAAATGCCGCCCCTTCCCCAAAATACAAAAAAAAACCTATTATTAAAAAAGATAAAAATTGTTAGGAAATGCACACCTAGAAAACTTGAATATTCCTTGCGAAGAAAAATTGAGCTAACAGTACACACGCACACACACACACATATATATATATTAAAAACTAAAACATAAAAAATTACCACTGTTTTTTTTACTTTTAATTCTGAAAACTTTCTGATCAATTTGTTCAGCTATTTCATGTTCGATAGTCAATGTAGCGAAGCCATTTAATCTATCTTTAGAATTTGTGAACTGTAAGAATTTTTTTTATTATAATTTTAATTTTGTGAAACTAATATCTACACTTGCCATATCTATTAGCAAAGAAAATAAAATAAAAACAAAAACAAGATTTGTAGCAAATTCTAAAACAAATAAATTTAAAGACTTCAAAAGGGATATTTTTTTCGCCTGTTAAAGCTGAAACTGACATTATCTCATCTATTCAATCAAGCGCGTTTAAACCCAATGATTCTCCGTCGGTCAGCATCATTTCTAAATTTTTCAAGTTTTTAATTAATTAAAATTTTAAGGGTCTCTTAAATCATATATATTGTACAAAAATTGAAAACAATTATTGTCAGTACTCATTAAATTAAATATGCATTTCAAGGCATTAACTGTTTCGTCCAATGTAAAAGAATAAAACTCTATCTTGAATTTTAATTTAGGATATTCCGTCGGATCCTCTTGTGCTTCATAATTAAAATTCACATTTTTCCGTCGAACTCTGTGACGTGACTGAGTCACCTCAAAGTTAGCAGAGATATCAAACTCGACGGCCAGTTCTTTTGCATCAGTGTATTTTGTCAAGTCACATTCTTAAAAAAATCTTTACAATTTCTTGAGAGTTCCATAGTAGATGGTAGATCGTAATATTTTATTTGCAATAGCTTGCTTATTGGATTTTTATGCAATTAAAGATTTTATACCAAATAATGATGGCCATAGAACTTGAATTGTTAAATAGAATTTAATAATCCAGAGGCCTCATCTCTTATAGAGTTGTCAATTTCACCATTATTATAAAAACTAAGCCTCATGAAAAAACTCCCAATTGATAATTTAAGGGTTTAATAGCCTCTATTCAGTTTTTCCAGCTATTTACACTAAGTGGCTTTAAGGTTTTATGCCCTTTATGCATTTTAATAATATAAACCAACGAAAAGTTGATGAAAATTAATAAATTTTTTGAACTATATTAAAAAAAGTACAGGCTTCTATGGATGCTTTTGCCATGTCAATTAACGACCAAATTTAAAGAGTGGCTACAACATGGCACATAGATTGTTCGCGGATTTGACGTTCTTATTTTAAATTAAGCTCCTGATTTTTCGCCTCTTTTTCACTCAGTTATTGTAGGCCTGCCCCCGCATATCTAGCAAATTTAGCCGTAATTGTTTTTTAAGTTTTCCAAGTATTAAATTTAAAAGTTCTCTTCCAGTTAATCTTTCAACTGGAAGGAAACCAAAAAAACTCACATTAGTTTTAACGATAACTTCGTTAGAATTAGGTTTCTCAAATTGAGAAATGTCATTTATGGTAAGGTATACATGTATTGAGAATCTCAATACGTATACCTTACTATAAATGTCATTTGTTCGATCTTGCTGGCATTCGAGGCACAATCAAAAATTATCCAATAATATTTAGCTTGTTTAATTTTATGAATAATTTAATATTCTGGTATAAAAGAGAAATTATCTCGTTCTGAATATTTTTCCCTAGATTGTGTACTTCAAAATTTTCCATAACAAAAAAAAGTTTTTTTTAAAAATTTGGTCCAAATGCCGAACCTAAAATTTGCCGCCCCGGACATGGGTCTGGTTTGTCCGGCCCTAGAGCCGCCTTTGAAAGTATAAAATTCTTGTCAATATACACAGGAGTATACACAAAGTATAAAATTCTTGTCAATACACACAGGAGTATACACAAAGTATAAAATTCTTGTCAATACCCACAGGAGTATACACAAAGTAAAAAATTCTTGTCAATATACACAGGAGTATACACAAAGTATAAAATTCTTGTGAATAAACACAAAAGTAATCGAATAACATTTAAATGTTATTTTTTTTTCTATTAGTGCAGAACCGTTTGTCATAAAAATGTGAAATAACAGGAATTCAAAAGGCAAACTAATAAAAGGAATGAATTCTGAAATGTTATTAATATCATTTTATACATAAAATTATACATATACAAACAAATGTATAGTGGCAGTCTGCGTAACACTGTACGAATTGCCAATTATTATTATTTTGTGAAATATCAAAGAGTTGATACCTCTCCTTTACGCGTGGCCGCGGTAATCGAGTGGTTATTGTCATGAGCAAGTGGATGGAGCCGTGACCGAAACCTAGTTGCTCCTGAAGTTTCAAATCCAACCCATACAACAGGGGGTTTTGCATCTAAGTTCTTATTAGAAGTTAGAGACACTAGTTAAGTACAAGAATTGGCGATGAATTCTAATTTTCAAAATCCGTTGGTTCGGTGGGTTAGAGGCAGCTTGCCTGCCTTTAAAGCTCAAGGTTGTGGGTTAAATCTGGCTAGAGTCGATAGATTTTCTGGATACAAAACTCATAAACTCGCATGTCATATGATTGCGGCATGTAAAAGATTACTTTGAGTATCTGGTTCTGGTCAGGGGCGTAGCTACTGCCGTATCAGCCGTATGAATGATACGGGGCCCCCAAGCTACAGGAGCTCCAACATGTGCAATTACAGTACCAGTAACAATACTTTCCTTTGTATGAAAGGGCCCCGAAAGAGTTTTGATACGGGGTCCATTCAGAAATAGCTACGTCAGTGGTTCTGGAACTCTCGGGAAAAACGAATCACGGTAATATTTCGCATTTAAAATGAGCGTGAGTTAAAAAAATTCAAGCTCCAAAAATTTGGTAGTCAGAGCCACCACTAGATGGTGCCACCAAAATGAAATAGCTATTTCTTATTTAGGAACTAGCCATGACTGCAAAGGCTTAACTGCCAAAATGTAGCCCATTTGAAAAAAAGTTCCCGTAACTCTCGCATTGATTTCCAGCGGTTTTTATTAAACTCAACGTCCTTTAATTTTGCTTTAATGGGTTGAAATATATTGTTACGAATTTTGTATAAAATAGCGTAAATAATCTGTATTTGAATGCTTTTATATTACTCTATATTAGATTTATTACATGATAAAATTGTAGTATTTACAAGCAACGCGGTCTCTTACGCTATAATGGCGATTCAATGCGAACTTGGAGAAATATTGGCGATAGAGCTAAGTTGGCATTATTTTTGGCTATCAAGTTGGCGAATTCGAGACCCTCTGGATTGCTCAAAAAATTAGTAGAGAAATATATGAATTTCACGAACTATGACGCCAGAGCACCTTTCTGGAAGTTTCGGTCACGGCTATAAATAAAGCGATACTCGCCGCACCAGTCAGTCTGGGTTTCACTAGTGATTAGTAAACTTGCCTTAATCGTGATTAGCTCGCGGCTGTGCTTGTGAATAAACTTATATATACGCGTTTTTTAGATACTGATAATTGTGTCTAAGTGCTGTTGAAGGTGTGAAATCCTTCTGATATTTATTCTGAGAATTTTTCTGTTGTATCCTATATTTTTAAGGATAGATTTACGCCAATAAATACTCATCGCTCTTAAGGAACAGTCTTGTTGTCTACGAATGATTTTGCATAAAATCCTCGAATCCCGATCTACGTAACAATATGTACAAGTAACCCTGTGACTTTCTATTTTGTACGGAAGATCTGCTTCTTGTCACAATAATGTACTACTTAAACCATTACACTTGAGAATCATTACAAGGTTAGGTGGAGTTAGTTTAAAATGTAAGAGTTCCACAGCCACATGCTAAATATATCTTTGAAAAAACGTTCATTGATAACTGGGAATGAATGGGCTTCCTCTAGTTAATGTGTGACTTAAAATAAAGCTCAACCAGAAATTACAGACAAATATAAAAACTGGGTTTTAATCTTCCAACTCTGTTCAGTGTATGCATGCTCATTAACAAACTATTCAATGTTTTAGGTTCTTATTTGAAAAAATGTCAGAATCTCCGAATATGAAATTAAATGAGGATTTTGACGCTCCCGATAGAAAAGTAGCCGAAGATGTGGAAGAAGTAACTGAGCCTAACATAGAAATTGAACGTCATAGTAAAGAACAGAATGAACTGAAAGAACTGAAATATGTGCGATGTTTACATCATGAGACAATACAAACCGTTTGGCGGATGCAAAAAGATAAAAAGAACAAAATTTCCCGGCTTCAGATGATACACGAAAGGATCACTTCACAGCTTCAGGAAAGTACAGCAAGAATTGCAGAGATGGATCAAGGACAAGAAGAAACTGTTCGGTTGCAACAGGAACAAGCAGAACCGGAGATTCGCTTGCAGCAGGATCAAGAAGAATCTTTTCGATGGCTACAGCGTGAGCTATCACAATCCACCCAACGGCTAAAGGAAGAGCTAGAACAATCCAAAGAACGGCAAAAACAAGAGCTAGAAATAAGCCTTCAACGTTTTAAGCTAGAAGTTAAGGACACAAATAAAAAAATACAAAGTGCACTTAACAGAATTAAAAAAAAGAATCAGCAGATAAATGAAGGAAGAGCACAGATAGAAATGAAGATAGACATTGCTCGATTACAGAGGATGAATTCAGAAATCTTTATACAATCAAAACAAGAGGCAGCAAAGGAAGCCATGCTACAACAAGGGCAAGCAGCGCCAGCCATACGTTTCCAACGGGGGCAAGCAGTGCCAGCCATACGTTTCCAACGGGGACAAGCAGCGCCAGCCATACGTTTCCAACGGGGGCAAGCAGCGCCAGTCATACGTTTCCAACGGGGGCAAGCAGCGCCAGTCATACGTTTCCAACGGGGGCAAGCAGCGACATCCATGCGTTTACGACGAAGACGTCGACCAACTATCCGTTTACAACAGGGAGAATCGGAACCAGCCACACATTTACAACAGGAAGAAGCAGTAGCAGCCATACGTTTACGAGAAGCAAGAGAAGCTATATGTTTACAGCAGGAGCAAGCAGAACCGGTAATTTTAAAGCAAGGACCAGATGAATCTACTCAATGGCTACAACAGGAACAAGATGGATGTTCTCAACGGCTACAACAGGAACAAGATGGATGTTCTCAACGGCTACAACAGGAACAAGATGGATGTTCTCAACGGCTACAACAGGAGCAAGATGGATGTTCTCAACGGCTACAACAGGAGCAAGATGGATCTGCTCAACGGCTACAACAGGAGCAAGATGGATGTGCTCAACGGCTACAACAGGAGCAAGATGGATCTGCTCAACGGCTACAACAGGAGCAAGATGGATGTTCTCAACGGCTACAACAGGAGCAAGATGGATGTTCTCAACGGCTACAACAGGAGCAAGATGGATGTTCTCAACGGCTACAACAGGAGCAAGATGGATCTGCTCAACAGCTACAACATGAGCAAGCAGAAACAGTTGAACGTTCTCAGCATGAAATAGAGCCCATGATTCGATTGTTACACCCAAGGATTTTAGAAAATACTAAAGAAATGAATGGTTAGAGGTGCTGGCACAAATTACTGGGTTACAGGAGCGCACGCAGAGTCCTGACTACAATTAAAAAAGCATGATTAGCGTTTCAGTTACACCAGGAGCAAACAGAACGTAGCTCAAATGCTACAGGAACACAAATTGACTACCACTAAAATGAAGTAAAATACCAAACAGCAAAGGGTCAACAAGGACGCTCTTTAAAATTGAGATATTTGATAAAGACATCTATATTTCAAATTTAAGAATCATAGACGAAAAAGAATTTTATTCTAAGATTATTCTCGATTATATGTATTTTTTTTATTTCTGCAGATTTTTAATTTATCATCAGTAGACTATTAAAAAATTTTTAATGATTTTTTTTTGTTTATTTCAAATAACGATAGTTCAGAAAAATAAGTTTGGGGTTTGGCTGCACATACGCAAGGGAAAGTGAAATATATCATTGACATTGTGAATAGATATGTATTATATAATGTAATTTTCAGTTTAGAGGCGATAATTTCTAAAAGCCATCGATAAAAAATATTGCTTTAAAGAAATTTGCTTCTTAAAAGTAATGTAACTAGAAATTTGCACCTTTATGAACTATTTATTTTTGAAAGATTAATTCGCTTTTTGTAGGGATAAAACTTCTTTTTTACAAAATACTTAAGTTTATTTAGTTTTAAATCCACAAGTAATTCTTTGAAAAAAAAACCAAAATAAAATATCTGAATGAGTTAAAATTTTTTTTATTGAGAAACTAATTTAATTAGAAGGCCAAGATCACTTAAAATCTTTTTAGATTCGCAGATCATGTTGCAAAATTCAAGTATTTGAAAATTTCTGATCCCTAATTTTTATGAAGGTTCAAGAGAATCAGATTTATTTGAAAGATTTAATATTTTAGATATGGGGGGGGGATGTGGAGATCTTTTAATTTGTAGAAAATATCGCAAACGCGGTTTCCAACAAGAAGTTTTGCAAAACATGATAGAAAATTTAGTGCATAAGTTCTTCCCATCTGAGCTCCGCGGAACCCTGGGATTACATAGGAATTTTGATCAATATTTTCTTTAATCTAAGCTCCAAAGTTTTGGTAAAAACCTATTTTTTAAGACTTTGAACTTTTAGAAGTTTGTAAAAATATTTTATGGATAAAATCTTGAATTTCGTATGTAACGAAAATTTTAAAAAAATTAAAAGATTTTAATCGAAAAATATGTAAATATTTGGTTCTTTTTGGAAAATTGGATATTTTTATTCAATGCAAAATGTTCCTTTAAATGCATTGATAAAATATCCTCACGCTAAAACATAATTTTGAAGAACGATTTGGGCCGCGGAAGCTTGGATGTTAAGGTCACGGACTCGGGGCTGGCATGTCATGAGTTCGTGCCCCGTTTTGCTGAACACCTGCCTTGCAGAGGGAGCCGATCCATGTTAAACATGTCGAAGCTCAGATGTTCTCGCATTAGTGGTGTGGAAATGAGGAGCGGGGGCGTCCCAGCTCAGGGTCGTCCTCTTCATTTGACCATGGTTGAAAATTACGAGGTCCAGCAACAATAGCCTTGGGCAGCTTTGTAGGAGAGGTAAATACGAATCTAACTCACTCTGTCAAATATTAAGCAGATAATAACTTGAGTATGCAGTGATATCAAAATAAAGTTAAATTAGCTGCTCTAACAACAAAATAATGATTAATCTCAATGTACAAAGCATTTTTATAATTAATTTTTAACTTTATCAAATATTAGTAAAAAATTAATAAATGCCATTACGTTATTTTTATTGTATTATATAAATTATCTATAATGTATTGACCTAAATTAAATTATTTATAGTTTTGTAAGGGAGGAGAGTAGTTATGCGTGAGTT
>BMAO01009399.1:0-19152 GCA_019973975.1 Trichonephila clavata
TTGCTATGGAGGATTCTGAGAAAAAGTAAAGTTCTATAATTTAGTTATATGCATAAAGGTTAAAATTTCATTTATATAAATATATTAATGAATGTCTTATTTTAGTAATTTTTTTGTAGACTCTACAACGATCAAATTGAACTAGTCCAGAAAATAAATAGCAAACTTGGTATTGGTATAGGTTTATTTCAAGGTTTAGCCAATTTAGCTCTTAATGGTATGTACATTGTTGTTCACCTTAGCATTTTTTAAATTAAAAATAATATAATTATCATAATGTTATGTGAAATAAGGATGTTTTGTATATCATAAAGAATAAAAAACTGGAGAGAGTAAAAACTCAATCTTATCGTATGGCAATGATCCATTAGACTACAGAGACATTATACCACAATGGGTTATTTGATACCTGTTTTAAGACAAATTCTTGATTATTTAATTATGTATAAAACTTTTTCTTACAAATACAAATTAAATATAAATGTAAATTAAATATAAATATAAAATAAAAATCATCTGGGAGACTGACTGATGAAGAGAATTAAGCAATTATTTTTAATATTTAGATAAATCTGTGTTAATGTTTATCATGAAATGCCAGTTAAGTATAAAGGATTTTGAAAATCAAATTAGTAAGTCGTATTTGGCAATGTATTGTTTTTGAAGCTGAAAAATACTTTTTTTTTATAAAATGACTCATTATTATTTTTATTGGTACAATTATAATAAAGATAAATATATTTTACAAAACAGGAGTTGTATTGGGTGTATTGTGTGTTGGTGGATCTTTGATGTGCACTTCAGAAATGACTCCTGGAAGCATGATGTCCTTTCTTGTAGCTACTCAGACAATTCAAAAGTAAGCTCTTATTCCTTTTTAACACATAAAATTTAAAATCTGAAATATTTCCATTTTTGTTACGAATTATTATTTCAACTAAAATGTTTATCTGAATTATCTTTCATATTTGCAATGTTTTTGAGTATTTAACATATTTAAATTTTACAGCTGTTTAACTGTAAAGCCAATATATAGTAACTGCAACTGGAGATAAATATAAATTCACTGTTTTATTTAAATGTGTAGTAGATAGGCCAGTAGTAATAAGTTGTTGTTTTGTTCTTTGCCTCTTAGAAATCAGTGATCAATGTCATTGGGTCTTAGTCAACCATGCAATTTAATGAATAATAATTGCTTTTATCATGGTTGTGATTACTATATCGGTATATGCAGCTATATTTTGTAATACTGGAATTTTAACTCTATTTGCTTCCAGAAGATACTGGCCATTGTTATGTGTGAAGTTTATTATAAATTAATTTATGTAGTCTTTTATCAAGTAAATGATTTACTGTTGCTGCCACTGTCTTTTGAATGTTTAAAATAAATTATCCTGGATTAATCGATAAAGCTCAAAAAAATTCATAACAATTGTTTGAAGAAAGAAGGTTATGAATAAATTATTTGAAATATGCTGATCTATATCTGATAAATTTTCCTAAAATCCTGCACTTTTTTATTTTTTTCCTATACATTTTAAAAATCTGAACAATGTTCGTTAGTTATTAACTTTAATAACTAACTTTTTCAACAAAATAATAATAATACAATTTTATTACATCAGAGGTGTCAAGCTCTTGGCCCATGGTCCGCATGTGGCCTGCAATGGACATTTTTGCAGCCTGACCTGTATGTTGGCACACAATATGTAATGAAATAACAAATCAACCCAAATAAAAATGAATTAGTTAGAATGTGTTCAATGTTTTTTAATTATACTCTCTTTTTGTTATTAAATAAAATAAGCACATTTATTTTGAATATACCACAATTAGGTAAATATGTAAATGTCAAGTGCCAAGACGTAAACGTTTTTTTTAAATATATGTTTACTATAATGTTTTATTCAAAATAAAGCTGCATTTTTATGAATATTGATTTCTTTTTGTGACCCACCTAAAGTTAAACCTAATTTGTGTGGCCTAAGTTTGCCTTTGAGTTTGATACTCATATATTGAAAATTCTTTTTAAAAATATTACATTACATTACAATAAACTGCAATAAGAAGTGGTTTTAAATCTCAATCCTTGTTTAATCTTTCTGTTCATGTACAGTATGTCATACTCACCAGCTAACTTTTTTTAATGCTCCTTTCCAAACCTTTTATGGAAATGGACGATTCCTCATGTAGCTGACTTAAGGTCATATTTTGGATGGGTCTTAGCTTGTGGGTGAATTCTAAATATAGATTTTTGGATACTGCTTTTTCAGGTATGTCATATCCTGCATATGTATGCTGTCATAGTTCTGAATACATGAGCACACTTTAAAATCTTTCTTATGCAATGGTGCATTATTGTAGTTATGATGAAGAAATGCAACATTTAAATAATTTAATAGATATAGTACTACAGTATTTTCGGAAAAGAAAGTTACTTTGTGATGATGATTGAGGGAGAATCAAATGATGAAGGATATAATAACTATGACTCCTCTACTGAATTCAGTTCTGATTTTGAAGAGGAAGATACTGTTGGGGTGGTAATTGCTTTATAGGGAGAGACGAAGGAACAGTTAGGAAGAATGTAATTTGAAAGTAGATAACTGGTTACCCACTTTCGAATGAACTTCTGAAAAACAATCAATGATTAAATTATTCTTTTGAACCAAATAGTTTTTTAATTAAATTTTATTTTCAGATCTCTTGCTCATTTGTCATTATTATTTGGGCAATTTGTTAGAGGACTGGCTGCTGGAGCAAGAATATTTCAAGTAAAAATGTTTCTATATTAACCCTTTCACTAACCTGTTCCAATCAATTAAAACACCATTAAAATAAATTTATTTTTCTAGTATATAAATTTGACCCCAGAAATACCATTAAAAGGAGGAAGAATATTGAAAGACTGGGAACTTAATGGTGAAGTGAAATTCAACAATGTTACTTTTTCTTATCCTTCTCGTCCAGATCAGGTATTATAAATCACTCTTGTTTACTTTTTTAAAGTAATATAAAAATGCTGTAAAGTCTATTTATAGGATTACTTCTAAATCTTTTATATTGCTTTTTCCAACACCTTTATTCTTTAACTAAAGTAGATCAGGAAAAGTATTTGTTTAAGGTAACTCAGCTTAATACATTCAATACTTTTTAACTTAAAAAGCAAATAATTTTCTTAATTTTTTTTTTTTTTGGAAAAAAATGTTTCAAGACTGAACTCAAATTATTATTTTTTATTCCAATGATTAAGTATTATAGTGTGTAAGTGTTTATATCTCAAATCAAACTAAGAGGATTTTTGAAAGCAATACTAAAATTTTTTTCACACATATTTCAAACATAACATAATTCACAGTAATAATGAGTGTCCTTTCCTCATTTTTTTATTGTCATTAAAGACCTGCTTGTTGTATGTCAAGGCTCAAAGTAACATATGGTGTGGAAGTTTAAAAAGTAAGGTACCAGATCAGAGGATTTTTTTTGTCATTCTCATCACTTGATTGAGGTATAAATTAAAAGGTCCATCCCCAACATGCCATGTGTTGCTTCAAATTGCAATGTTAATAAACTATCAGTCCTCATTTTTATTCCTGTGATTGACTTTCGTATTTTTATTAAAAATAATTTTATTTCATGTAAGTATCCATTTAAGAGCATAGCGAGTCTATTTTATTTTTTACTTTAATTAATTCTATGTTAATTTATGGCTTCTTAACACTCCATGTTTTGTGATCATAATTTCAAAATTTAGTATTTCATGGAGCTTTTGAAATAAATTGTATAGGCATTGACATGAGGAAATTAAGTATATAAAATTTAGATATATTATCATTAATTTTTTCAGCCTTTTTCTGTTTATAGAATGGGGGGAGGGGGAGATTATCTATAGATTGGTAAAAAAAATACTTGAAAAGTTTTGAGTTGAAATTTTTATATTGTTAAATGTGTGAGACTCTTATTTAAGCAATACCTATTTCATAATGAAAAATCAGATTTGTGAGAAAAATGCCATTGTATAAAAATTCCTTTTTAGAAATTGATTAACTCTGTTAATTTGGATAATTATTTAATTTATTGGTATCTTAGTTTAGTTCTTTTTTAGTTGTAAAGAGTGAAGTAGTTTTTTCTAGATATGATAGAATTGTGAAGAAAATTAAGGATGTCACATTGATTTTTTATTACTAAATATTCAAATACATTTTATTTAAAACTTTTTTAAACCATTGGAATTGCTCTCGGATTTAAGCATTGGTAATTGATAAAGCTTTATCATGTCTTTCGAAGCCCAGTGGCTGAGTTGTAGTGTATCTTGTTTGCACGCCACAGATTCAGAGTTCAAACCCTGGGCTGGGCAAGGTTGTCTCAGCCTTCCAATGGATTGATAAAGTACCAAGCTTGCTTGGGAACTTTATAATGGGGGTTTCGCATAAGACTGACCACCTGAAGTGAACATCTGCTCATGCACCTCAGTGGCCAAGGTCATGAAAAATGAGATGGGCACAGTAGACCTTGGTCCTCTATGGGCTGTTGCACCCCTGAATTTAGTTTATATTGTCATTCATTCCAGAGTTATCTTTAAGAGAGCATTGTTGTTGAATACTTTCAATCAACTGTAATTTTTTTTTAGTTGA
This sequence comes from Trichonephila clavata, assembly GCA_019973975.1. Lineage (NCBI taxonomy): Eukaryota > Metazoa > Arthropoda > Arachnida > Araneae > Nephilidae > Trichonephila > Trichonephila clavata. Next base: position 4,635 of record BMAO01009399.1, read on the forward strand.
TACATATATTTTGATAGTTCAGTGTATTTATTTTATAAATCTGTCATTTTATTTTATTTTTAATTTCAAAGAACAATGTTAGAAAATCACTCATGTTTTTAGTTAGCTCTGAGAAAATATTAATTTTGATGCAAAGGCTTAAAGTACATTATACCATTGTAGTGTACACATGAAATACGTGTTGATTTCCTTAATAGCATTATTCAAGGAACTGTTTTACATCACTAGAGAAAAACTACAAATTCAAAATATAGTGGATTTTTTAAACTAATTTTTTTGTATGTGTTTTATACACAGAAAAATATTGTAAAAAATTAATTTTGATCTGTTTTTGAAAAATGCATGACCATTTGTTTAACTGAGAAGCTCTTTTTGCAAATACCTTCCTAGAAATTAATTTTCTTCCGAATAATTAGTGAAAATAAAAAGTTTTGCACATTTTTTAAAAATAAGGATATTCTTGTTTAAAAAAAAAGGAGTTGTGTATGCCCTTTAAAAATTTTTTTTTAAAATTAAAAGACCAATTTTCTTCTAAATTTAGTACTTTTTAGGATTTTATTTTAAAATTGATCTTATGTTATTTCATAAATAAAATTAGTGTATTTTCTTTCTTACAGATTACTTTAATTTTGTTTTAGGATGTTTTAAAAGATTTTAGTTTGAGTTTACCTCCAAGGAAAATGGTTGCTTTGTGCGGACTTTCTGGTGGAGGTATGCATAATATATATTTTTCCTTTATTCTTACTTATCTTGTTGGTCTTCAAAAATATTCATACACAAATTATTTTCCTAAGGAAAATCTACAGTTGCTACATTATTAGAGAGATTTTATGATGTTGAAAATGGAAGCATCACCATTGATGGTCATGATATTAAATCATTAGATCCAAGCTGGCTTCGAGGGAATGTAATTGGCTACATTGATCAGGTATTCTACTTATCTCCTTTTAAAAAGCAATTTTATGATTAATCAGTTTCTAAGATACTACTAATAAATGGAACTAATTTTATCAAATATGTCCATTTATGGTTGAAAATACTTAATTTTTGTTATTTCTTTAGGAACCAGTCCTTTTTGCAACTTCAGTGATGGAAAATATCAGGTATGGAAAACCTGATGCTTCTGATGCAGAGGTAATTTTAAATTAAAACTCATTCACGAGTTATGCATTTTAATGTAAATTAATTGTTTGGATCTAATTTATTTATTATAGATTTTTTTTTTACTTAAAGGGAGTGTCTTGATTTATATTAATTGATATTTGCATTTTGAACAATGCTATTAAGAAACAATTTAGCTAGAGTTGGGGTGGAGTTTAGAATGTCTGTGAACTCCTTATATCTCTGATGTATTGACTATTTATTGAATAGGAAAATAATTTCTGAGTTTCACTTTTATTTTATTTTTAAAGTTATCTCTTTTAAATCAGAAAGATAATTTTTATATTGAGCATTATAAAAAATTACAAATATATAATTGAAAGGAATACTATAAGAAATATTGTGAATTACAATTATTTGGAGGAACAAAGAGACTTCATAAAACTGAGGTCGTGATATTGGAAAGAAATATCTGAATTTCTCACATAATCTGCTGATAAAATTAGTTATAGAGGGCACTTTTTTGAACAAAAACATTACTATCTTAAAAATTTTCTAATGAAACAATATTATTTTTAAAAATTTTCTGATAATAATAAAAAAAAATAGTAAAATAATTTATATTGTAATTAAGGGCAACAAACATCAACTGTTTCTTCAATAAAACATTTTTGACCTATAATTGTACTATTTTTAATATATAGCATTTAAAAAAGTGTGTTTATTTCAGTGTAATGCATCTAAACCCCACACACATAAAAGTTGAAAAGAAAAAAGTGCTTTGACCTTTCTGAGGAAATCTGAAATTATTGTAGCATGTATTCCTTAAAAATAACATAATATTCCTTGATTCCATTGATGATATTGAAGGAATAATAATAATGCAAAGTTTGTAATTTCTTTTTGTCTTTTAATGTGTTTTACTGCAATACAAAAACATGTTTTTTGATGACATTGTATTTGATGACATAACAGTATTTTACAATCATACTTAAAATTTGCACTTTTAACTTTCCTTCTGTTATAACATACTTAAGAGAATTTGTCTATAAATAAACTAACTAACTAATTGTTGTTTTGATTCAAAGTCAAGTAATATTTTAAACTTATAATCAATCGACTTGATAGAAAGTTGATTTTTCTCATAAAATTACAAATGCATATTCTTTTGAAATAAAAAATCTTATTTTGTATACAGGTTCTCAATAAATTTCCCATTTTTTAAAATTTTGACCAGAAGACTTCCTACAGTTGCAGAGAATAACTTAATGCACTGTATTGCTTCTTGAAATGATTTGCAATACGTTGTATGGCATGATTTTTCTTTTTGTATTGTGCATTGGCTCAGCCTATCCTTCTTCTATCTCAGACACACTATACTTCTCAGAAAAAGTGCTGTCATGCTTTTTTTTGTGTTGGCAACCATCTACAGTTTAAACTTTAAGGGATAATGCTGCAATTCAAGATGTATCTTAGAGTTTGTTCTAGTTTGAATAATAAAATACAATTATGATAAGTAAAATGCTTTTTATTTTAATTTATTAGTTAATGTTAATGAAAAGGGTAGATTTTGGGGATTGTGTGTGTTTGTGGCCATAATTATAATGAAACATTTAGGGGAAGTTCTATCTGCAGGCACACCAAGAAGGGAAGTTTTGGCTAATCAATTGTCTCCCTGTACTATATTTATCACCAATGAAAAAATATTCACCAAAGAGATATTGTTTTGGGGAAAAGTGTGCATTTACTACAGAGTAAAAAAAAACACATGGCAGTTATTCTATCCTAATATTTACAAAAAATGTCAAGTTAATAAAAAAATTATTATTTTTTTAAATAATTTTATTCACACTTATTTGTAATTTATATATCTTTTATTTAGGTATTTTATAATTATCATTAATACAGGTTATAGAGGCAGCTAAATTAGCGAATGCTCATGAATTCATTTGTCATTTTACCGATGGATATAATACTATTCTTGGTGAACGAGGTGCCACAGTATCTGGTGGACAGAAACAAAGAATTGCTATTGCAAGGGCTTTATTGAAGGATCCTAAAATTCTTATTTTGGATGAAGCAACTAGGTACTTTAAATACATCGCTATTTTTAGTATAATTTAAAATGCTTTGTTAATGTGTTTTGAAATTATTAGTTGTAGAAAGGTTTTTATTAAGTCATATTTTAAAAAAGTTTCAAGTTACAATTTTTTTAACCATATTAATGTATTCTGGTTAATTTATGTTAAAACTAAACTTATCATATTTGAACATTTTTAAATCTCTTATTTATTTTCAAATATTAGGAAAAATTTCTTATTTTTCTTTCTATTTAATTAAGAGTTATCAAATTCTATCTTGAAATGTTTATTAGTTTTAATTTCATGACTTTTTTTTTTTTCTTCTCATTTTGACAGTTCAAGACTCAGATAGTGATGGTTTAAAAATATATTAAATATGATATACAAAAGTTGAAAAAAAGATATTAAATTAGTTTTCTAGTGATAGAAAAGTACTACTTTTAATAGTTTTTATAATTTAGCAATTTTAATCATCATTGTTATTTATTTCCTTTAGGGTTGCAATGAATTAAAATATTTATGGCAAGGTTATCAAGTAAGATTAAACTTAAAATGCAAATATTGAAAATGAAAAATATACCCCTCATTACATTAAAAAATAGGTATAGTTAAAGGTTTATTTATAAGAGTTAGTATTTGTCCATTAAGTGGCATGTCACTCAAAGGAATTTTTTGATTATGTTTTAGGATCTGACTCTTTTAAGGAAAAAAAAGTTAACAGGAAGAATTTCATTTAAAATATTTTTCAAATATGACTAGTTTATATTTTCTTTCATTAAGTTATATTTTTTGAGTATCATTTAAAAGTTTAAAGTAATAATGTTTATGGCATGCATTACTGCATTATAGGAACTTTAGTTTTATTGCCTATGTAGTGACTTGCCTATGCCCTGCAGTATTTGCCTATGAAGCATGTACACTTTTGAAACAAATTTTAAATACTGAACTAGAGCATTATTTCTTTTTTGTCTCATATTGAAGAAAGAAAGTGCTATTTGTTAAATGCTAGTAATATTTTTATGTGTCAATTTTTACAAAATTGTCTTAGAATAAAAATTCTCCAGAAAGAGATTTTTTTTAAAAATGCGTTAAATATTTTATTTTATAGTGCTCTTGATGTAGAATCAGAAAAAGCTGTCCAAGAAGCATTAGATTATGCCGTGAGAGGTAATTTTTTTCATACAATAATCTATATAAATAGTTAATAGAAATTGATTAAAAAAAGATTAAAATTTGGTGTTGTTTTTTAAATATAGATTTATAAAAACATAATGTATGTAGGAAAGGAGTGCAAGTTTTCTTTGACTTCTTTTGATTTTTATTGTAAGAGATGGCACCACTAATCGAAACCACGTGAGTTTTAGCTGCGCGATATGATGAGGTCATGTATTTATAAAGGTGGCAGAAAGAAGAAACTGAGAGTTGCACCAAAGCTTGAACGAAGGCAGGTCAGAGGAAATCGGTCTCTCCGTTGTTTTGAGAAAGAGTACGTGTTTTCGGAATTAGTATGGTGTTATCTCGAATAATTTAAAACCCCTTGTAAATAGTTAATGTTTTAGTTGTGTTATTAATAAATTAAGTTATTTTAACTCTGCATGCTTATTTTAACATTAAAATCGAACCTTCCCCTAGACGCCGTCCCACATGTATATTGTAATATTTAAAAAATATAAATTCTTATAAAATTATATTTCAAAATAAAATATTTATTGTCATATGTTTTTATTAAGGTATGCAACACCCAAGATTCGCTGTTTTGATGAAAATTTTCAAAATTTCTTTTACACTTTTATTTTATGGCCCATACATTTAAGATTCCAAAAACACCATATTTTTGTTTCTACAATATTTAAAAGCAAAGTTATAGTGTAATTAGTAAACTGGAAATGGAGTTAACAAAACTAGAAATAAATCCCTACTCAAAATATTTTTAAGATATTGATTTGAAATTTTCAGAACATGTTTTATTTAGTTCTATCTGTGTTATGAATCATAATCTGATCACTGTGTATTTATTTATGTACTTTATTGCGTTTTTATGAAAAAAAATCATTAATTTTTTTAAAAATTGAGTTTTTGCATAAAATTTGGCCTATTTAAAAAACTTTAAAAAGTATTACAAATATTTTAATTCCTAATGCATATACATTCCTATTTATGTTCTGTTTAAATATTACTTGAATACCTTTATTAGAGTTTTGTGTAAATGATAGTAACTGCAATTTTTCATCAAAATTTCACTTAAAAACGACAATTGTTATAGTCTTTAAAACTCTCCAAAAAACAGCTAAAGGTTCAAAATTCCCAGCAAAAGCAGAAATTGTACTTGAATTCCTAGTTTTATGCCCCATTTCAAATAAAAAGTTTATTTAGTTGACAATTTATACATTTAAAAAAAAAATGCTCAGAAGGTAATCACATACCTTAAGGTGTGCTTTTAAATTTAAAGATAATAAATTTATATATTGACTTAAGTTTATGATATTTATTTTAATATTAAAACTAGTGGACTTTATCATCAAAATGAACTGTATAATCACTTTATTAATATTCACTAGTTTAAAAATAATGTTGCTTAAACTCTGGGTTCGTTAAGTTAGTGCTACATCCAATTGAGATTTTGTGATAATTTGCAAATGACTTATGCTCAATATTTGTTGCAATATGGTGATTCTTGAAGAGTTAGTGGATCATGAGAAACTTTATCCAAATGCTTCCATTCAAGTTAGTTCAGATGAATTTTTATCATCATCATTGCTAACAAGTTGAGCTCATTAATAGAAGTAATATTAATATTTTAATCTTAAAAGGAATTTAAGTTATCTTTTAATCAAATTATTTAATTGATGCTAAGTTCTCGAAGCATTGAAAAAATATTTGTTACACATTTTAACCTATTATATATAAATAAATGGCATTTTTTAAATATTTGTGTACTGCTTGTACCGTTGTACCTGTCTGTGCTTATGCTCACAGCTTTTATTTAATTTAAGGTGCAATATTTATTTTAATACTGTTAATACTGTGCTTATTAGAGTTAAATTCATTCAGTGAATTACTAGTTAATTTGCATAACTGTCATTTTTCATTAATATTTATGATTTATTTCTGTAATAATTTTTAAAAGATTGGTTAATTTATTTGATAAGGTTTTATTTTGTAAATCTTTTAGATGCTTGAAGTAAACCTATTTATCCAATGAAAATATGTTCTACTGGTGAATATTTGAAGTAATGATCTTGTATGCTGCAGTATATTCTGATGATAATTTGTCAATGTTCAAGTCATTTTCTTGAGTCACTTATGAAAGTTTTGCATTTGATATCTGGGCTATTCTTTCCTAAGCATTTCTAACATTTTTATAGTTATAAATGCCATTAATTTTATTTAATAATAGAAAAGCATGATATATTTTAAAAAAATGTGCTGTAAGTTTTTTTTAGAGAAATGCATTTTTTAAATTATTTCTTCAAGATCATTAACTTTTAGTTGTGCCTTTTTCCTCGCTCAATTATTATTTTCAAATTTTATATATGAAATATCTTTTTGATGGTTGGTTTCAGTAAAATATATCTACAGAATATATTTGTGAAGTACAATGTAGTTAATTTTCACATTTTGTATACACTATTTAGGAAGAACTGTTTTGGTAATTGCTCATCGCTTAAGTACTATTCAAAATGCTGATGTCATTGCTGTAGTTACAGGAGGAGTTATTGCTGAGGTATTGCATAAAATGCTTCTGTGATAAATTTTGTTTTATTTGCTTATTAAATATCTGTTCCACTGTGAATCATTTTATGTATTTTTTTAAAAATCTATTTCAAGAAAATTATTTTATGAAAAGAAAAAATTCTAAAAGTTATGTTCATTTTGCAGTATATATCGAATGTTAAAAATTTTTTTCCCTGTGCTTTTTTTCTACTTAATTAAATATTTTTCTGTAGTGTGATTTAGTAGTGTGTAGTCCAAGTCCATGATTAAGAAAATAATAAAATAAATCAATTGTTAACAAAAGAATTACTAAAAGATAAAAGTACATATCTTATATAAAACTTAAACTATTATTTTATTCCAAAAGCATTGAATATTAATTTTTTTTTGTACAAAGCAGTATTATTATATAATAAAATCATGTTATCATTATCACTAATATAAAACAATATTTGCATTATTAATAATTTAATTGAAATTTTAATTATTTAATTCTGGTTTTGTGAGACTTTTTAAATATTTGTAATAACATGAATTATTAATTAATTTCTATATAAAGAAAATTATTATGTAATTAATTTATAAAAATATAATTATTATATAAAGAAAATCTATAAATCTTTTATTTACAGATTGGAAATCATACTACTCTTACTAAAAAGAGAGGTTTATATTGGAATCTTATAAAGCAGCAGCATGTGAAAGAAGATGAAATTATATTTGAGAGAAAAAGTGGATAATTTTGATTATTAATACATGCAATATACATTAAGACTACACAGTACCCTTAAAAAAAATTTTTTTTTAGAGACAGTAACAATAAAAGTAATTTGTGTTTTATATTCAAATTAATTATTACGTTAATTATGAATGTAAAAAGTCAGTTTGATCAACCGTTATTTTACAATTAAAAAAAATGAAGAATTTTTGAAGTTTTTTCAAATTTTTATAAAATGCTCACTTTTTAAAATTTTTTAGTCGTTTTAAGTTATTTATGTTTCTTAAATTATTGCAAACAAAAGTTAAAGTATGGATCTGAAAATCTATTCCTTTGTTGATTTTTAATAATTATTTTTCTAGCTAAACCTAAAGAAAAACATAAACATTTTTAAAAATATTAACTTTAGCATTTTTTTAAAAAATAGCTAGAGGTCTCAGTCCTGAATCCATATTAACTTCTATAGAACATATTTTTAGGAATATATACAAAAAAAAAAAAAAAAAAAAAAAAAAAAAAAAAAAAAATAAAGACTATCTTGAACAGACAAAGCCTTAGAGCAGGGGTGGGCAGACTTTTACATGACATGGTCTACTTCTAATTTTTTTCAAGGTGTTGCAATCCACTGTGTGGCATAGGTGTGATAAGCAACAAAAAAAATCTCAGCAATATATATATTATAACAATAATAAATACAGAATATGTACTTACCTACTTAACTACAGCAAAAAAACTTACTCTTTTAAAACTCTGTTTTAAGTAAAATACAAACATAATAATTATACTTACAAATTTAATAATGTCAAATAATGCATTTATTATACATCTAACAATTCAAAATACATAAAAAATAAATAATTTTCATTTAAAGTTTATTCTCATATAGTCTTAGTAGAAGACTTAGTCTGCGTATTATCTGTATCAATCTTGAATATCTCTCAGTATATAAATTACTAAATGTTAATCTTGTAATGGATTCTAAGTGGTTGTCTGTGAAACAGGAATGATACATTGTTTTAATTGTATCCATCGTTGAAAATGTAGATTCACTCAAGTAGGTAAAGTGAAGGAACGATGTTAAATGAATTGCAGCTCTTTAAACTGGGATACTTTACTTCGTTCATTTTAGATTCCAAAAGTTATTCTTTTAAAATTGCATCCTTTTGAAGGACAAAAATTTCATGTTACCAAGAGAGATAACGAGAACATGTAACATATTTTTAGTTATATTTTCCCACATCAATATTGCCAAATGGGCAACACATGAATGCAACTATTGGTTCTAGTCTAGTAAATTCTTGAAAATGTCTCTCAAATTCGAGGTGCAGTTTTATTATTGCATCATGATATTTCTTTTTGTCTTATGTACCTTCATTTTTAACCAACTCATCATAAATATACTTGAAATTTTTTAATCCATTCTTCAGCATTTGGGAAGATATTAGCTTTAACTCGTCTTTGAAAGTATTAGCAAATCCAACCAATTCTACTATTGTTTGATTTTTCCCTTGCGATTTTAAGTTTAATTCATTAGGTGTTATATCACAAACAAAATCTAAATACATCATATTGTGATAGATCTATCTCCATGCTTGACTGTTGGAAGGCGACAATCACAATCATATGCTTGTATAGGTGCCCTCCAAACGTGCACCTCTCCTGTTGTTAGGAAAAGTATGAAAGACGATTTGCCAGAGCATATTACTTTCTTCCATTTTTCCGATTGACCAGGTTTTGTGAGTGACACCACTGTAGACGATATTTGGCATTAACATCTGTGACAAGTGGCTTGGGAAATGCTGCTTTGCCGTAAATGTTCTATTTATGAAGGTGCCTTCTAACTGTAATTATTGACACTGGAGAATCTTGATGTGCTGATTCAGCTCTGTGGCCACTTAAGCTGTAGTTGTTCGCATTTTAGACGTTACAATCCACTTCAATACCCGCCGACCTCTTTCACTGAGTTTCTCTTTCTGTCCACTATTTTGCTTTGCTGAGCTTGTCTTGCTGCACTGTGGGTAAGCAGTCATGACTCTTTAGACACTGTACCTCTAGAAACCTCTAAAAACTAGGATGTTTTGATTACACTTGCTCCAGTTAGATGGGCTCCCACAATTTGACCTCTTTAAAAAATCTGAGTGATCCAACATTTTACGATTTTAAATTAATTACGATTTAATTTCTGGTAGTATTTGGTAGCTTTAATAAAGCTACCAAAGCATGAGAGCATGATATGAGAATAGTGGACTTTCGACCCTGGACTTCCCCCTTGAAAAATTCCTGTGTGCGCTACTGGTAGTATTCTATCTCTTCCAAATATTGTTTCTCATAGCGCCCTGAGAAAGTTTTAACCATGGCATTTTCTCAACAGGAAAAAATTAATGAAAAAGCTTCTTAGTTATATAAACTATTTTTTTAAAACAAAAATTGGCCTTGTGAAATCAATCTTAAGTAAATATGAGAACTCACAAAACCTAATCAAGCAGAAATGATTTTAGTAATGAAAACTGGAATAAAAAATTTCACACTAAAAGAATTGATTGTACTCAAAATTTTTTTAATTAATTCAATTTTAATGTGGAAAAATGCTTTAAAATGAAACCAAAGCTCAGGAAACTTCAAATATCTTAAAAACTAATGTGTCATCAGATCTGAATTTTGGTGGCAAGCTTCACAATGCTATTGGCCACAAAAAAAAAAATGCAAGAAAAAGAAAATTTGGTAATTTTGAAATTTGTAGGGTAATGTGTAGCCTTAATTTATTTAGTAAGTTATTGTAGTTTATTCATTTGCATTACATGAACAAAGTATTTTTTTCCTTATTAATGTGATAACAGGAAAATCATTTTAGTTGTTACATAGGAATTAGAAGAAAAAGAAAATTCCCACTGTCTATTGAATGATTTATTATTCAAATTATATTTATAAAAGTGTTAAAAATAAATTATTTATTTATATTTTTCTGTGTTATTTCTTGATATAAATATTCCAAATTTTATAGTTAAGTTTGTTTATAAAAATGAAATGCATGAGAGAATCAGTTTTTTTTTTTCCTATTTTGTTAACAAAAAATATCAAGATAGTAATGTTAAATTATTGTTCTATTTTCCTAAAAAAATATTTTCAAAATAAGCACACTTAAAGCAGATTTTTTTGGTCTTGCTTACATTAAACAACTTTCAGAGCTGACCTTTTCTGTAAATTGATCTAATATTCTTTAGTTCTGAAATATACTTTAATTATCATTGTTTGAGGACAACTCTCACTTTATTGATAGACTATGAATATACTTATGTTGTACATAATATTAATTAATTTTTTAACTTTGAACTAACTTGACACACAGAGTTCATCCTCATTCAGAGGTACTATGCTATATAATCATATATTTCATTTTTTTTAGCACTAGTTCTTTTCCTATGTTTTGGTATTGGCTCATATTAAATTAAGGTTAGAATCTTTTTCAATTTGAGTTGAATATTTTTTCATTGTAAAGTATTCATTAAAATTGAAAGCATTACCTACAGTTATTAATTAAAATTAGGAAAAAAATTAAAATATTTTAAAATTATCCTTATAAATATTTAAAAAATCAAATTGTGTGAATTTAAATGTCAAAAAAAAAAACTGAAAAAAGTATTTGAATTTAAGTATCTTTTTATATATTTTGTTCATGAAAGAACATAAAATTCATTTATAATTAAGTGTATAATAAAGCCAATTATTTTTTTAGCCAATTTGCTTTGATTCTTTTGTGGTCAACTAACAAGTTTGATTTGTACTAAAATTTCAGTCAATTCTCTATTGACCAAATTAATTGTTGGATTTTATTGCAAAGGAACTACATGAATTAATTCAGTGGTCTTCAAGCTTTATTGAATCATGGAACCCTTAGACCTATGGACTAAATTCATGTGACGTCATAGTCACATGATAACCTGCAGCCACGTGGTTCCCACAAATCAGCTCATAAATTCATGTGACGTCATATTTATATCATAAATACAGTCAGGCGTTTCCAGCCAATCAGTTCATGTGCTTCACTGTTGCCAACTTTTGCTTATTGCAGAAGCTTCTTTTAAAAAGTACAAATCTGTCAACGATAATAATACACGTAGTTAAATAAAATGAGCTTAACTCTTTCCCTGGCGTAAGCGCGATAACACGCGAGACAAATCCAACTCTTACTTGGCAACGGCGTGTTTTCACGCTTTGACGCGCGCCAACATTCAGGTTAATTCGCCCTGTTCGCTCAACTAACTAACTAGCAATTAACTAATAATAATTACAATAATTAAGCTCTTAACTAACATTACACAGTTACAGGAATTTTTTATTTTAATAATTAATTAAGCTCTGACTAATAATTGCACAGTTACAAGATTTTTTATTTAATTAATTAATTTTAACAAGTAATTAATTATTATTAATTAATTTTAATTTAACAATAATTATTTAATGAATTCTTAATTTAACAAATTATTTATGAATTACTTTAACATTAATTAATACTTAATTAATTCATTGATAATTAATTAAATAAGCTCTTAACTAACAATTGCACAGTTACAGGAATTTTTTATTTTAATGCATGCGTTTCAGCCATTTAATTGTTAAATTGCCTGCCAGTCTTGGGTAGGATTTAAATACCCCGCCGCCAGGAAAGATTAATTTAAAAGTACACAATAATGTAAGGATTTTTAAAAATTTAAATAAATTATTTGAAGAATTTTAACATGTAAACATCTTGAACCAATCATCGAGTTTTAAATGTTATCTAAACTTTATACAAGTAAAAACTACTAATAGATATCAGTTTTAATCAATGGAGAACACTTGATTGCCTTATCACGCGATCGTCATGAATTTAGTCCATTAGATGTTTGGGGAAATCCTGTCAAACTATTAGAAGGATATATCTTGAAAAATACTTCAAGTAGACCAACATCTAGCTCAGTTGAAGTTGTCTGTAGTCGCATTTCTTTTTCTGCATTAATTTGGTTCTATATTTTGTTTTTGCTGCCCAATAGGGGGGGGGGGTTAAAAGATTTTTCAGGTAAATATTGGTTCCTAAAGACATTTAAATGCTCCAGCTGGGGGTGTAGTTGGTTGGGAGCTGGCCTTCTGCAAGTTGGTGGATTTTCATGCTTCAAAAAAATTACAGCGTCCATGTTGCATGAATCATTTCAAATTAATCTGAATTCCAATGTAAAGCAGGGTTTATATTTTCTGGATAATTCTGCTCATTTATAAAATAATCTGGAATTTAATTATCTTGCTTTTATAAAATTTATCATTTCACAGCATCATTGAAAACTATTTTTAAATTCATTCTTTATTCATTTACTACTGTGATACTCTATTCCAAATATGTGTGATTAAGCTTATTTTTCTTTCTCTATTCTTTTGTATGCTGCTTATTAGAATCGAAAAGGGGAAATTGGCTTTTATGTGCAAACAACAAATGATTCCAATAAAATATTAGCTGCTTTATCTATTGACTTGGGTAATATAAGTCTCAATTTTCTATTCCTTGGACTCACAAAAACTTAATTCTCGTAGAATGGCTTTTGAAGCCAGCTGATCTGAGTACTTGTCTAGTTGTTTCAACGAAATTATAGAGGAAAACTATAGATTGAATTTTATAGAAGTTTTTACTGTGCTCAAACGTGGATTCTTTGCATTTCTTTTTAACTATTAAGTCTTCTTTTTTCGAATCAGCTTTATCGGATGGACACTTTTACACTCGTTATAAATTCTATTTTCCTTCCTCAAAAGCGTTTTATAAACAAGCAATAATCAATCCAGCTGGATAAAATTACTAATTTAGCAGGTGTTATTCCCTTTTATAATAAAAATTAAAAATCGAATTACATTTGTTGTCTCCTTACTTTAACAAGCAGAATATTTTTGTTACGTAAGTTAGTGAAATTACCTCAAGCAATACTTTAAACATGAATTGGACACAAAATAAAAAAGTTGCTTAAGATATTAATATTAATAAATTTTATTAAAAGCATGGGAATCGAAATTCTTACGTATTAGCGTCTCCGCAGCAAAATTTGCGCCACGCGAATCGCGCGCCTTGATATCAAAACAAAGATTCTTGCGTATTTTTATTCGAAGAAAAACTATTCTCGTGGCAAAATTTTGGCTGCGGTGACTCTAATACATAAGTACCAGAAATTGGTACTTACGTACAAGATTTCTTCATTTATTACTAACCTTAAAACAAAATTATAACAATATAAATTATTACAGCCACATTTTGTTTCAATTTCGAGCATATAGTTATTATTATTATAATTCTTTTACATATAATTAATTATCATAGGATGTCCTTTAAAACACTGTAATATTCCTTACTTAAAATGGACTTCTATTGGTTTTTAGAAGCGACTGAAGAATTCTATTTTAATATGAGGTAATAAATTTTTTTTAATGAATAACTATGCTTATCGAAAAAATTTGTGGAAGGTTATGGTGCATTCGAGTTAAAAAAAACCTACACTTAATCATTTTAATCAACATGTAAAAATACTCTAACAAGTGATAATGATACATGTTTACTCATATAACACCAAAAGTTGAAAAAAAAAAAAAACTAATAGAAATGCAAAATTTTTTTACTTTATCTTACACGTGTGCATTATTCCAAAATAATTTGAAACTGAAGATATTGTTCGCTTTTGCTGTTTAACTCGAAATGAAGCTTCTCCAATTTCTGTCTTATGTGTATAAATGCTGGAGCTAAATATAGTCCGAAACCAAATTGCCCCAAGTCCCCACTTTTTTTTTGGTTCAAAAAATATCTTTTTCAGAATTATTGTACCCTATTCCCTTTAAAAAATGTCATAAAACAAGAATGATCTTTTTATAACTTTTGTTTGGGGGTAATTTTTGC
>BMAO01009400.1:0-15963 GCA_019973975.1 Trichonephila clavata
CTTACCTTCGCGCTCTACAAACTGATCAAATTTCTCAATTGGATTATTCTTGTGCTTGCTTGATATTTTAGTGACAATAAAATAGTTAGAGTGGATCATATCTACTGATTATTCAGTTCTTCCCACACATCTAGCCGGGTCCCAGGTTAGACAAAGGGGATCAGAGGGAAGCAGGAACCGACTAGCATTACAAATGTGTTGTATGACATGATGCTACTAACAGCCAACTCTCTAAACCAGAGATTCCCAAACTTTTTTGTCTCATAGACCCCTTGCCCCCTTGCCATGTTTTGTAGATCCCTTGCTTACCTATTATTGAATTTTGGCTAATTTCTCAACTTAAATGTCTGTTTCACAGCTGATACAGAGAGCAACTTTAAAAGATCTAAATTTCTAACTGTAGTGAAGTATAGCGTTTAAAACTAAGAAAAACATATGTTAGTTAACTGAATTAAAATTTAAGTAATACATAAAATAACCGAGCAACAAATAAATGTTTCAAATGGGAGGGATGAATCTGGTGCTTCAATAACAAATTTTCAACATTTGGTATCAATATTTCGTCAGGTTTAACCGTAAATCTCATTCGTTAGTAGTGTCCACTTCTCTCACTAGGAAAAAGCAATTAAAAACTTTCTCAAGATATTCCCTAATTCGGGATAAATAACAGGTATATCTTTTTAAATCCAAAACTGCCGACATCCTTTTCTAAATTTTACTTTAAAATCTTCGCTAGTGTTTATTCCTCAGTAATATGATAATTTTTTTTCTATGTGACCATATGAATTCATTGCCTACTGTGGTATTACCATAGTCAAAGCATTCTCAAACCTAGTTTCAAAATCTGAATAAAGAGCATTTAAATGTTGAATATAGATTAAAACGTCATTTACTTGGCAGATTGTCTGAGACCAATTGAGAAACTGGGAAAATTCGTGACGTCCCAAATTATACTCCTTTAGCTTAACTTTGTCAAAAAACGCTGAAATGAGGGTTCTTGTTTTAATAACACTTTGCCGCCACCTTGTAATTGCTAATTAAACTCATTAAATTTAGTAAATAAATCTGTTAAGGGAAAATTTCGTTTCCACGATCAAATTTTTTTAAAAATTTAAGTCCAGATAGTTTAATGCGAGCCACTATCGTAACCCCGATTTATACCTCATACACCCCCAAATTATTTTTTCGCTGACGTGGACCCCTTGCAGGGCGTCATAGACCCCTGGGGTCAACATAGACCACTTTGGAAATCACTGGCCTAGGCAATCAATTCGATGGAGTTTTTTTCAAGACAAAATAATTTATTATTATATGTAATTCTTCAAAATGCTACACAATTAGGTATTTTTCAAAAAATTACATTAATTATGTTTTTTGACGTACATTAAGAATAAAATTTTTGAGGTATTCCATTCTAAATTTTGGATTGACATTCTTCACAGGAATTTTCTCTTAGTATTTTCCATAATATCTCCTCCAGAGATTGTGACTAACACTACACTATTGATTCTTTGCGGAAACCGGTTATACTTTACTTTCGAAGGCTTTAACGAAAAATATTCTAATGAAAACGAATTCAATGAAAGGAATTTGTTTTTTTTTTCCATTCACAATTGGCAAAACTGTAACAGACACCAATATTATAATTAGAGTCTGGATGGTAATGACCTAAAAATTAATACACACGCGTCAAAGCTTTTGTTACATTTGAGACATTTTGAAGCAAAATCTGAGTTCATGGCCTCTATAGAGAAAGTTTTTCAGCCTGAAGCCACTGTATGATGATGTTGCTCGACGGGATTGTGTATTTAAAACGAATTATTCTTTGAAGGTTGGTTTAAGGTTATTAGAACTGTATAACTTAGAAATAAATTTAGATATTCTGTGAATAGCGTGATTAATAGGTCTCTTTAGTCTTTCTTATTTAGCTTAAATTCCTTTCTCTTTAGAAATTTTTTTTAAAAAATATAATCTATAGATTATATTATATAGTATCAAATTAATCTGAATGGTTTAACTGTTATCAATGTTATTGTTGGAATATTTTCTGGAGTGAGACACACACAGTAGATACGAATAATATTACTGTATGATAAAATATTAAAGACGAAATTTAGAAAATATTTTTCCCTATAACATGTAAGATTTTACAATAAATTCATGCTAGAAATGCTCTACTGAACAATATTCCTTAATAATTTCAATACCACTATTTGTCACTTTATTCGTCGTATTAATATGCTTTAAAATATATTACTTAGAGCAAATAAAAATATCTTTTTAGATTGATTATAATTTGTGTAAGTTTCTTTATGTTGATTACCCTGAGAAATAAGAAATACATCAATTTAACTCTCAAATTTTATTTTAATTCTACAAAAAGACCGTTGCGTTGTTGTGACTGTTATTTAATGTTCGCTCAGATTTTATACATCAAATCTTTTAATGAAATTAACTTATAATATCATTGTTTTTAAAATCCGAATTCGAATTTCACGAGAAAAAATATGAACACCAAAAAACAGTCTACATACATTTCTTATATTCAAAAAATAGTTTTAATAACAGCTTGAAAATTATTTGCCTTTCCGTAGCAGCCTTAGGATAATCTTAATTGTAATCAAATACGAGTGCTGAAAGAAATTTAACCTGAATCACAATGTTCTATATTCAAATTTACACTTTAACAAATTAATTCTAAAACTATTATAGGTGTAAAATAAAATTCCATTGCCGGATGCATATTTCCAAAATTATAAAAAAAATAATACGTACGAACAAATGATTTAATTTGCAGACGATATCTTAACCGATACATTAGCGAGTTTATGTATCTGTAAAATTTTATATTTTATGTAGTATGTTTTACCTTTTCCGTAGTTGGGTCTTTAGACAAGTATATTTTCTATACTAAAAATATTAATATTCACAAAAAACTACTTAATCTTTTACGTAGATATACGGCAGTTTATATTCTGGAGAGTTTCTTCGGTATTTAGGATTTCAAGACTATATTTCTTGTGAATTGAAATTCGAAGAAAATTCTTATCTCAATATCTAAAAGAAAATACAAAAGCATAAAAAATGATATAATTATGATGGCCTAAATTTGTGACGCCATTTTGCAAGAGAAAGCTTGCCAAAAAACGTGCCTCATTATTAAAATATTACTTCATGATCCAAATACTGCAGTCGGCAACACTTCTGCTTAGTCTTCTGTCACTTCGGTATCGATCTTTCTGGGTTTAAGCCACTTTGGCTCGAATATGTGAGGTAAAAATCGTTAATAATTCTCTCTTGTGCGCGTGCCATGGAATAGCGGTTACAGATAAGATGATACAATGTAGTCTGGTATCAAGTGACTAGTAAAAAGAGAAGGAAAGTTCATTATTCTCATCAGCTTCTAATCTTTACTAAACTGCTGTAAGATAAGTTTAAGATTTACTGAGTCTGTTCTATGTGGATGTTATTTATCGATCAAATTCTTTGTTTCGCGTCTTTATGATACAGAAAATTTAAACTCATAAAATGTATGCTTCGATATGTATAACGATAAATAAATCAAAAAATTTCAAAGATATTTAATGTTAAAGAAGTTAGAACGTCGTCTAAGGGTACTTGTATTTAGTCTGTTTTGAAATTGATACATTTTACAAAATTCTGAAATGAAGTAATTGCTTTTGTTTTTTCCAAAGAAGTTGTCTTACTTTTCATTGAAAAAAAGTGATATGTAAATCATGGAAAAAATAATGTTTCTGAATGTAAACTTGCAATATTATTGTGACAAACTGATGAATCATGAGAACAAATAACGAAAAAAATATACAATAAATATTTGCTTCTGGAAAACAACAATAAATTACTTATTTTTCCTCTGGTTCCTACACATCAATATCCTTAGAAAAAGTAGTTATCTATGATTGTGTCAACTGCAAATTTTTTCCTCTAAAGAAAAATAATTAATTGAGTCAAAGATAAAAAAAGTTTTGAAAAATACTTCAGATATTGACTATAAACAAAAACATAAATAAATATTTACTTATTTAAAAAATAATTTAAGAGCTCAGGTTATTTTGTGAAAATTCTCAAATGAATGAGGCACACATACTCTAAATTTTTCTACGACAATTATTTAACCTAAAATAGATTGGATGTTTGTATTTTGAACATTGAAAAAGGATATGCCTGCTTGAAAAATGAGTTTATCATTTCCAAACAGAAAAAGAAAGCATTAAAAATTTTTAATAAAATAATCACGATTTTTGACGATTTTGAGTTAAATATCGAAATGAAACTGAGGAATTTTGAAGACAATTGTCTAAATCAATTAATATATTAGTATATCACTAAGATAGATTTAATATTATAACTGAAAATGAAATATTATCCCTTAATTTATATTTAAAAGCTATTAAAACAGAGCTTACTTGATAACCTTATCTAAGCATCTGTTAAGCTTCTGTGAAATAATGAATACGAAACATACATTGAATATATATTCTTTCTTGTATTCTTTCAAAAACTTAACGAATCAGTGACTTAAGAATCGTTAGTAGAGAATCTAAGCCCTCTTCTTAAAATAATAAATGAGCTATACAAATAAAAGGAAATTGAACAAAATATTGTTTGTAACTCAAGGAAAAGAAAATCATATCGAAAATTTAAATTCTGACTGTGCAGATACATGATCTTTTAAAAAAGGGCTCTTCGAAAAATAAATATTATTAAAACTTGAGATTCATTTAAAATTTGAAGACCACACATTGTTATATTCTGAATCACAAACAATATGCCACAATAACTTTGAGATAGTTTTTTCATGGCCATAATTAAGCTTCATTTGTATTCAATGCAGCCCCAAGGCCTTGTAAAAACTGCTTCATATTATTCACATTCAATAAGCCATATCATGTATGCCAGTTACTGAAAATACCATTTGAACACATGTTCTTAAATTTTTAATTCACATTCATTCGTGTCTTTTCACTGCATATTTGGCATTATTGTTTGTCACGTGCGAGTTTTAGAAAAAGAATATATGTTTTCTAGAAGTTATCATAAAACGGTTTGTGGGAAAGCTTGTTGACAAATAACAAGATTGCAGTTCAAGGTCATTCATTCCATCATTTAGGTAAAAATTTAGGTGAAAATAATAATGCAAGAAAGAATAGTAATGATTTTATTTTCAATGAACAAACAAAAGTATTCTAAAATTATATACTATCAATTCTTGTGAAAAATATACCATTAACTGAAACTGGTTTATCAAGGTTTTTTTTATTTGTTAAGTGTTTTGTTTCGTGACTATTTTGGAATAAAAAACAGCTGTGTAATCAAAAGAACTTCCACCAGGCGTCACACCTGTTCTGATTTGAGTGAGACTTATTAACGTCTCAAGTTACTCCTAAATGAGCGTCAAATCATTTCGTATTTGAAAAATATATTTCTTAAAGGAATCCTTAATGAGTGTTTATAAACTTGTTCCCATAATGAAATGCAAAACACTTTTGAAAATTTTTCTTCTCTCTCTTCTAATTTTACTCAGATGCAATGGTGTAACGGAGAATATTTGGGCCCCCTGCAAAGTCAGGTTTTGGGCCCCAAGCTGAATCTTACAAAGGATTGCAAAACCTTATCAAAACATGGGCTTTGGGACCCTTAGAATCCTATCCCTTTCCTCGCACCGTGTGTGTGTGTGGGGGGGGGGGTTGCGGGGGGTGTACGTTACGCCATTGCTCAGATGATACAACTAATTTTTAATATTCACTTTCTTTAGATAAAATCATACAAAAAATGCGTTTAAAAACATATGTACTCGTATAGTTATTAGTACAATTCTTATTATTTCAGTTTTTTTGTAAGTTTAAGGTATCCTACAACTTACAACTTCAAAAAAAAAAAAAAAATGGAGATATGGGGATTTTGTTGTTATTTTTGGATTTTATTAGTACAATTTAAGAAAACTATGCTAAAATTAAGACGAGAAATAAAATATTATTACAAAAATGTGAAAAAATTGGTAAAATTTACGAAAATAACATAAACGCGGCCTATTTTGTACCAAAAGTGTATGAACAAGTTTTCAATTCTGATGTGTTCCTATGTTATTCATTTTTGATATGACCTTCAGTATAAGAGATATTTTAATGTTTATAAAAACTAGGGCACTTTATCTTAGTTATAATATGAAATTGCTTAAAAAAAACAGTGATTATATTCACAAAAGTGACTGTAAATTTTGTGATAAAATAGCAATTGATAAATCTGAAGGTTAAAACACTTCTACTATTATGAAGAACATATACAAAAAAATTTCAGTTAATTATTTTCAAAACTTTTTGTGCTGTCCCCCCGTTTGAGCATTTTCAAACAAAAACACATTGCGAGTAAAACGCGTTTTAAGTATGACACATCTCGCTGAAAGCAATGGCGTCTGCTTTTACTAAAACATTTGTAGTTTTGTTCTAGTGAGCGGAAATTAAGTAACATGATATTTTTATAAAGCTACACTGCTGGCCACCGTAAATGCAACATCCTGAAGGAAGCACGCAAATAACATGAAATTTACAACATGCATTAGCGGAGGTGAGATGGGCCAATGATTAGAATTTCAGCGCAGACACTCATCACGCACGCCTGTGGCGCCGCCTCAAAGCGCTATTTAAGGCTTGGAGATTTCGATGATTCCAAGTTCGGCAATTGTGTTTTTCTTGTGGTTTTTTTCAAAAAACAATCAGTTATGTCTCGTAGAAAACAGCGATCAGCTTTTGATCAAGTATCCGAGTTCGATGAGGAAGGATAGTGGCCTACCGAGATTGTGGATTATCTTTCAGGGAAATCGGTAGTCGTGTTGGACGAAACCAAACAACTGTAATGCGGATACGTGATCGTTGGATGCAGGAAGGTACGACGGACCGACGTGGTCGATCGCATCCACCTCAGTGCACCACTTCACGTGAGGACAGGCAAATTGTGCGCATTGCAGTGACGGATCACTCAGTCACATGACGAACAATAGCACAGCACATTGAGTCTGTAACGCATCATTCAGTGTCTGCGCGTACCATTCGACGCCGTTTACAGCAGAGTGGTTTGTCCGCAAGACGTCCATTGCTTGGTCTACCCTTGACGCAGAACCCCAGACGTCTCCGCCGCCAATGGTGTGATGAAAGAAGGATGTGGGTCGCAGAATGGAATGAAGTTGTCTTTACTGACGAGTCATGCATCTGTCTGCAACACCACGATGGTCGGATTCGAGTCTGGAGACACCGTGGAGAGAGGATGCTGAACAGCTGCGTTATGGTATGGGGCGGTATTGGATATCACTCTCGCACTCCTCTAGTACGCATTGCCGGTACTTTAAACAGCCAGCGCTACATCTCCAAGGTGTTGGAGCCAGTTGTCCTTCCTTACCTTCAGGGCTTGACCACAGCCATATTTCAACAGGACAAGGCGTGACCACACGTGGCACGCAAAGGTTCTTCGTCAATTACCAGATTGAATTGCTTCCCTGGCCGGCTCGCTCTCCGGATCTTTCGCCGATAGAAAATATGTGGTCTATGGTTGCTCAACGATTGACCCAGATTACACCCCCAGCTGCCACACCAGATCAACTTTGGCAACGTGTGGAAGCCGTTTGGTTTGCTGTACTCTAAGAACACATCCAAAGTCTCTTTGAATCAATGCCGAGGTGTGTGGCAGCGGTGATCTCCAATAATAGTGGCTACTCTAGCTACTGATTCTGGCAGGAACCACACTTCACAGAAGTTTATAAATTTTATCATTTGATACTTGGTCAACATGTTATCTACAAAATAAATTTTGTTGTGCTATCTCTTGTCTTTCTTGGTGTTACATTTACGGTGGCCAGCAGTGTAATTAGATGGTCTATAAAATAAAACCATAAAAAAAATTTGTCAGTTTTTGGCAAATTGCACAAGTTTAGGGTAGTCGGATACCTTAAAATTATGTATTCAAATTTTATGTTTACATATTTTTTTCATTTTATTTGTTGAGGGTTATGTAGAAAATTTAAACTTCCATCAAAATTTGCTTTGAAGTTTTAATTAAAATACATATAATAGTTTTCTAAAAAGTGACTATTTTTTCACGCTAAATTTCGAAACAAATAAATTAAAATAATTTAATGTTACACAATACGTACACTTAATAATGGTTAATCTATACAAAAAAAATCGAAAGGCTCTTTATAAAACTACACAGTTTTTGTAAAAGATTCAACATTTGTAACTTATAAAACTTAGAAGCTAACATTTGAAAATTTACGTACAAGAAATTCCAAAGAAAATTTATAATCAATAGATTTATAAAATTAGGAAGTTATCAAAACAGAGAAATTTTTGCATTGTTTCCATTTGAATTTCGAATATGCATACCAATGTTTTGAATACACTAAATTTCTATTAGCTCGCGCACGCACACACACACACACACACACACACACACACACACACACACACACACACACACACACACAAAGGCCTTCAAGAGTAATTTGCCTATCTTATGTATATGTGAGATATGTGTGTTATCTTATTTGTTACTGATTTTAAGTTATCCCAGATATTCGGAAATTTTAAGAGCTATTTGTTTAGGTTTAATTTAATTGGGTGTGATATTTGTTCTTGTGTGCTGAAACTGCGGAACATGTATTGTTGTACTGTAACCTACATTTTTGTAAAAGAGAACATTTTAAAAAGGGGTTGAAACGCTTAGGTATTTTGTACTGAAATCCTTAGTCTTAAGAAAATTTGCTTACTGTACAGATTTTTAAAGTTTTATTGGTACCTCCTCTTATTTATATTTGTGTATTTCCTCCCTTCATTTTTATCTTATAAATGTATTTTTAATTTTGTTTTAAATTATATAATTGTGTAACCACTTACATCTGTAAGGCTCATGTCATGCAATGTGGAGCATGAAGAGTTTTGCAAATAAATTAATTAAACAAAATATATGTGTGAAAAAAAGTTATAATCTTGCAATTTTTCTTTTTTAAGGTAAAAACTTCTTTCAGAAATGCTTACTTTTCAGCAATTTGAATCGAAATGATTCTTTTATTCCCCTGATCTTGCAGAATTTTTGGAAGATTTTTTTGAAAGTAGTTTTTAGTAAATACCTTTACAATTATCTAAAAAAGTTAACTATTTTTCCGTCTTTTTTTTTAAATGTCTTTTGATATAGCTGGATACTTTATATATAAAGGAGAGATGACTTTTAGTTTTGAGAAAATATGTGTCAGTTTTTAGTAGTAATGTAGGATAATGAAAAACTTCCAATATTTTAACTACTCCTTTTTTATGACTATATGATTCCCATTAATCATTTCAAGAGGTGTATTAACGTGTTTTGTTGATCATACAAATTTTAGTCTCTCGTTAAAATGTACTTATATACATCAGCGTTTCTCAAACTGTGGGGAGCGCCCCCCCCCCTTAGGAGGGCGTGATAACCCTACAAGGGAGGCGCGAGCATATTGAAATGTCGGAAATAAAAGATTTAAAATGGTTGTTTTTTTTGTTGAAAGAAAGCAAAACAAAACACATTCTGACATAAAAAAAATAATTAAAAGAAGCGTTTCTACATTAACATAATATACTTATAAATGTATCAGTAGTGCACAACGTATTTGATAATTAAATTTTTAGCAACAGGTATTGATGGATGAAGGAAAGTAGATGAGCTTGGGTATGTTATTCTTCTTGCAACGAGAACTTCGTTGGGTGTAGTGTATTTAGTTCTGTTTGTCAGAGAAATAATTTGTGTCTATATTTTTAAGTTCCGATTAGTAGTCTTTTATCCTCTTGTATCTGGCAATGAAAGAATCCGATGATGGATTTAATGAGTTGCCTCAGAACTGTAAAACCAGTGAGTAGAACTGTAGCGGCATAAATTATAATGTTTATTAATTTGATTTAGGTACTGTTTTTACATATTGACTGACAAACGACCTAGGGAAATACCGTAAAACTCAGTTTTAATTATTTAATTGATTTTGCTATTCTATTTTCTAAATTGTTCTTTCTTTAATGTTTACTTTGCAATTCACAGAAAAAAAAACTCAGAAGTTTTTTTATCTTTCAATACCTATATATGGTTTTTTTAAAAAATTTACCCGCCTGAAGAATGGTGGTAAAAGAACGGAGTGAGCTACGGAATATAAAGATGTTTAATATTTTCACCTTCTGATATGGATATAATTTTATTTCATTTCCAATATATTTAATGATAATTCATCATAATTATCAATTTTAACCATAAATTAATACCATAAATTATCAATAGATAACATGTACATTGATATAATGTACTTAAAAATGTATCAGTAGTGCGCAATGTGTTTGATTATTAAATTATCAATACTAACTTAAAAACAAATTTAAAAATTACTAGTGAATCCCGTGGGCTTGTCATTTTCAAAATTTAATACTTATCTTGATAATTTTTACGGTTTATATTAAAAGTCGTATTGTAGCTTTAGCGTCAATGTACATTATTATTGCATTTAATACATCGTTATTGTATGGAAGGGAGGGCGATGAAAATTATTACTGAAAATGGGGTCACAAACATTGAAAGTTTGAGAAGCACTGATATACATACACATTCACATAACTATACTTTGGTTGAGCACGTTGCGTTAATTGAATGATGTTTTCCATGAGTGTGTGTGCGTAATTCATGTAGAACCAAGCAGTTAATCTGATCTCAAGGTCAGTAACAAAAAGTTCGTTTCCACACATACATATATCCAGGGACGTCTTAAGGCATGGGCCCAGGGCCTCATCCTCGGTGGGGGCCTCATTTCGTTTTTTAATGTCTTAATAAGATCATGACCCCATGCATATTCTCCAAAAAATACAGAATTTCAAACTGAAAGTCAACTGACAAAAGTGATAAGACTGTATTGTTATGTGATAATTGTTGTTCTTGTCTAGGCCCAGGCCTAACACCATAAACAATCATTCAACTCGTTTAGTTAAGATGCTGCCATCGGTTGAGCCGGTTTGTGCCTAGATTTTTGAGATTGTAAGTTGTGCACATTTATTTGTTTCGAATTATCATTTGAACGAATATTTGTCAATGCATCAGTGGCGTAATGTGCACTTCCGCATTGCGAAGGGGGGGGCAGGGTTCTAGGGGGCCCAAAGCCTGACTGCCGTTAAGTACCTACCCTGTGTAAAATCCAACTTTGGGGCCCAAAACCTGACTTTGCGATTTTTTGAAATGTTTTTCACTACGCCGCTGGAATGCATGCTATATACTGTCTACTTTTAAAGATCTAAGGTAAGGTCTACTTTTGCATGGGGGACCAGGGCCTCAAAAAATCTTAAGATTTCTCTGGGCCCAGGGCCTCAAAGAGTCTTAAGACTTCCCTGCATATATCGAAAAGAGTAACTTCTTGATCACAAAGAATGTAGCGCAGTAGAATAGTCAATGGGGCACTTGATCTTGGAGGAGGTCTTCACCCCCCTATCTTCAAAATTGGCAGCATAAGGAGATAGAGCTTGCCTTGTTGATTCAAGATAATAAAAATGAAAAAAATTAAGTTGAAAAATTAAAGAAAGAATCTCCGCTGAAATTTAAATAAAAATTGCTGAAGCCTATGCGTTTGCTTGCGTTGTTTTTTTATTGTAATGTAAAAATGTATCGCATAAGAGATTATTCCCAAATATTTCTGGGCATAAATTCTTATCATGCAGTCAGGATTTAGTTGACACTTGAAGTACCGTATTTATTTCACGTTTGTATTAATCTTTTAACTCGCACTCTTATTTTGAAAAAAAAAGAAGGGGGTGGGACATTTTTTTTCATTTAAGAAAACGCATTTTAGAGCCTTATTTTGGCAACAAAAAAAAATCAATCAAGATTTTTATTTTAATTTTGGATTATGATCCACATTGCAAATAGGAGCCGAATATCACAATCTTGCCCATACATCGATTTTAATTACTTTTCTTTTCGAATCGCTGTTTCGAAAGAAGAAGAAAAGACAAGCTTTTCAGAAAAATATGTATTTATACTTTTTAACTGAAGAAAAAAAAAGAAGAGAAATCAATTCTTAAAAAAATTATTCAAAATTTCCTTTTGTGTGGAAGCAAGGTGCAGCACAAAGCTCAAGATTGCAAGTACAGAAGAATGTTGTTTATCCGAATCAATTGGGACTGGACACTGTTCGGATACACGATTGTTCGGATAACCGAAAACCGAATCCGATCCATGCAGTGTATGATACTGGACACTATACAAATATTGAAAATCATCACATGCGGGAAACGTGCTTGAAGAAAAAGCAAAATAGGTGCAAAATGTCGCAATTTTACCTTGATTGGGGAAAATAATCACTTATTTTTCGCTGTACCATTGTACACCTTCGTTTTTTCAATGCAAGGTCTCTGATTCTCTTCAGAAGCAGTAGTTGAAGTTGGTCAGCACTCTGATTGTTGTTCGTACCACTCCATAGCTGTCTCTAACGCAGAAAAACGCGTTAGCATTTGGTATTTCGTTGTTGTTGTTGTCTCGTCTTCATCCGTTTCTTCGTCGACAGGGTCGGATTCTTCTTGCACGAAAGTCACAATCTCGTCATCATTTAGCATTTGAAATCCACAGTCTTCTGCATCGTATGCCATCCAGGTTTCTACATCAGCAAAACTCAACAAAAGAGCATGTATACACCCCTTCACTTGGAAACAAACTGATCTAATATTCCACGCAGATGTTTACCAAATCACACAGCTGAAATTCCCCAAATATCCCTCACCTTGGGTTTTCCCGTCACTTTTGGCCTCACAGGAAACAAATGTTGAGCATTGCACTGTTCGAAAACGTATCCGGACTTTGGTTCGGATATTTGACGCTCCGGATAATAAACGTTCGGATAAACGACGTTCTACTGCAAAAACGCATGTAAAGACTCTTTTTGAAGTTAACTTCTATGCTCACGAGTGAATGAAAAATTTGCCCAGTTTTGCGTAACAGGGAGAAAACGAACGGAAGTAGTGATTTCCCCCGCCATCTCCCCCAAATCGTCGCAATGGTGAAAAAATATCGAGCTGGTAGAAAAGACAGCGGGGTCTGGAATATATTATTTTCCTCAGAACCAGCCTAGAGGCATCTAGGCTTCTTCTTCAGTTAGCTAGTGAACCTATGAGAGGGAGTAAACAGAGTGAAAAAAGAGAGGGGCTCGCCTTTGCTAAAAATAGCATCAGCGGTCAGGAGTTAGGGGTGTGGTGGGGGGGGGGGGAGGAATTCGTTTCGGTAGAAACGAAGAAACTGCAACTTTTCTACATTCGTTCTTCACATGGTTGGGTTTTCGATTCGTTTTGCTCCATGGGGGGGGGCAGTGGTGGATTAAGCGGGTGTTGGACCTGGCCCCCAGCTCTGGTAGGGGCCCCACCCTTGATGAGTGCAGAAGGCCAGCGACAAACCAACCACGCCACCTTGGAACAAGAAATGAACAACTTGAAAGAAAACAAAGATACAATGAAACCCCCATTAGAAATTTATCAAGATCCAAGAGAAATACTTATCGAATTATTGCGTTGAATTATTATTGATTCTAATCAGAATCCCTAAATTAAATGCACAAAGAGGAAAAGAGTTTCGTGAAAGAAAAAGAAAAGAAAAACTAGCAGAAAGTCCAGTCGAAAAAGTGATAAAAAAACAGAAAAATAGTGCGAATTCATCAAGAGTTACTGCCAAATCTCGATCAGAGTACATGAGAGAATATCAAGCACGGAAAAAAACATTGCAAAATATTCTTTTAATGCCGAGTTTAATGACTGATGATGGGAATGCTATTGAGACTCATCTAAGGCCATCACCGATTAATACGGACTTTGTGAACCACCCTGTGTAGTCAACAAGTACAGAGCCCTCAACAAGTCTAGTACGTGTTGGAACTGATGCATGTGAATCGATAATAAATTCTGCCTTACGTTACAAAGACTATGATTCCCATAAAAATGCTCACAAAGATTTCCAAAAGCGATTCGTTGATAATCCTTTCGGTCACGGTGTTCGATTTGTGATAGATTATGGTTTAGAGATGATTTGAGAACGGGCCTGTTGCTGAGCATAAAAATATTTTACAAAATATTTTACCGGTAATTAATTTAGAAGACGTTAAAGTATGCTACAATTGCTGACAAAGTTTAAATAGGAAAAGTATACCAAATTTATCAAAATATAATGGTTTGTATACCCAGAAATTCCAGCACATCTTCCTACTTTGGATATGGTATCAGAAAGAC
This sequence comes from Trichonephila clavata, assembly GCA_019973975.1. Taxonomy (NCBI): domain Eukaryota; kingdom Metazoa; phylum Arthropoda; class Arachnida; order Araneae; family Nephilidae; genus Trichonephila; species Trichonephila clavata. The sequence goes on from BMAO01009400.1 coordinate 14,274, forward strand.
TCATTTCTCCACGAATACCTTTCATACAAATTAGATGATTGAGACATGTACACGGTCAGTTTGGAATATTAGGGCAAATAATCAATGTTCCAGTATCCGTCAATACAATGGCCAATCGACTGCCACGGAATGTTGATGATGATTACTATGGCAATGTTCACATCAAACGGAGGAAAATTCACAGAACTAGTTATCTGATGGGTTTGGTACTAAAAGAAACATCAAAACATGTTTGCAATATTTTGTAGCTACTCCATTGTACAGAATGTATGATGTTACAATCGATAATAGTTTCTTCAATTTCAAACAGAGTGCGTCTCATGTTCTTCAAGATGAAATCAGTGAAAATATAACTATTGAAGAGAGTCTTACAGCCCAGCAACAGACGTTGTTATGGAATGAAGAGAAATATCTTCGTATTGCTCGTGGAGAAGCGAATGTACCAAGAAGTTTCACTTCTATCACGTGGCATTCCACACGCCATTTTTTCCCCTTCTTTTCTTCTTTGCTATCCCTTTTAGCACAATACACAGCGTACTATGTTGTGGGAGCTTTTTTTTTGGTGTTGGTGGAACAAAACTGGGGGAAAATAACGTTCCGTTAGTCGTAGCATTCCAGAAGATTTTGGTCTACCCGATTTTTTTTTATATTTGTATTTCTATGATAACCTTGTATAAGACTTTCGACTAATTTGCTTCTGAAATCTAAATTTTCTTTCACCTCCATTCTTTTTTACAAACATATGCGTTCCTAAAGCTGATGTCAGCAAATGGATGAATATTTTTTAAAATATTTGTTCTCCTTTTTTTCTTGTAATATAAATATAAGAAACAATGTCCTTTATTTAAATTTTCAAAAACACGAAGACAATTCGCAGTCAGTCTCACGAGTGCAAATGGCGATCGCTTAAAATTCGAGTGTGAAAACTATAGAAGCATAAAATACGATTCCGCTCGAATTTTCTCGAGTGTGCACAGTTTGGCTTATTTAAGGGACACAATACGATTCAATTGACAAATTTGGTCAAAAAATCAAATCTAATTTTTTTAGCCTAAATTATTCTTTATATACTTTCTACAAAATCACAAAATTTGAAAGCTATTAACTTAAAAAACGCAGGATTATGGTAGCTTTTACATTCGTTTTTATTCATATCCCTATGGCAAATTAAAAGTTTGAAAACATAAAATAACTAGTTTTTCTTCATTTAAATGCTAAGGCTTTTTTCTATAGTGCCTAATGCTTTGAATATTTTTTTACACATTGCTAATAGTACATGTAACAAAGTTGGTATGCTTTTTTGAATCAGATCAATGTTTATTTTTTAAAAATAATTGAATTCAGTATTTATACAGTTTTAAGGAATAATAAGCATTCATAAAAAAGAAATATTGTACAAATACCAATCATGTTATCGTAAAACCCATACAACTTGTATATTATACATAGTTTGACGTACTTTTAAATCAAATTTCATGCATGTACGTAAATTTTGTAAGAGGAGTAGTATTTAAAAATCACTTTAAAAATTTGAAGTTTTTCCCCTAAAAAAATTAAATGGCTAACTTGTAATGAAATTTTGAGCACAAAATCAGTTTTGCATAGTATACACACATAGGAGGCAACCAAAAAATTTTAAAAATCCTTAAATTAAAATTTTTGCTTAAATCGTACCATGTCCCTTAACGTG
>BMAO01009401.1:0-21295 GCA_019973975.1 Trichonephila clavata
CCAGCACGATTAGAATTCGCACGAACAGAGCAACGATGTATAGAGCAATACGGACTCTCTCTATAGCGACCTTTATTGGTCTTCAGCAAAGAGACACGCTGCGACAGTGGTGTGCCCAGCGATAAAACCGAATATAGGAGTGGTACCACGTCTGTTTTCAAACCGATCCCAATTTTAAGTGCGTATCTGGGGCTGAAGCAGGGTTGTAGTTACTAACGTATCGTTGAAACGGATCCCTCCTCCCAAGCTACAAGGGCCCTAACATGCGTAATATTTTGTCAATTTTAAATAAGTTTTATTAATGCGATAATTTTTATTTACTTTCCAAAACAAGGCTTCTAAGAAATTTCGATACAAGACCCACTCAAGATTAACTACGCCAATGGACTGGAGACACTGAGGAGAACGCACGTGACCTGCTTGCATTCGATATCGTCATACAAACCCTGCACCTGATGTCAGTGGCTAACATACACCCCCGAACCGTGGGGGGGGGGGCAGTGTTCTAGAGGGCCCAAAGCTTGACTGACACCAAGTATATATGGTTTTGCAATCCTCTGTAAGATCCGGCTTGGGGCCCCAAACCTGACTTTGCAGGGGGGCCTTAATGTTCTCCATTACGCCACTATCTGGCGTGATGATATGATCAGCCATTGAGTATACGACACAAGCATCCCACGTTCGCGTCATCGGTAATACGAACAATCAAAGTCTCAGTTTTCAGATCTTAAGGCCGGTGGATTTCCCGATCTTCGAGGCCTGGAAAACGTCATCTTTTAACACGATAACGCAAAGCAAGATTGCATGTTGTCGTCTTGTTCTGACCTACTTCGACACAGAGGGTGTTTGACTGTTACCCTGGTTTGCACGTTCTCCAGATCTGTCACCTGAGATCTCTGGCTATGATTTGGTGAGTGACTGGACCGCTCTCCAGCACTACGATTGATGAAATGGAGCATACAGACTTGGAGCAGTACGGAAGTTATTCAAATAAATAATAAATTAAGGAGACACAATATGTTTAACTTGACAAAAATTGGCCAAAAATTGGAGGCTGAAAAAAAAAGCTTTTTGCTTAAATTATTTTTCATATAATTTTCTATTATCCTACAAAGTTTGACAGCTCCAAGTTCAAAAAACAACAAATTTATGATAACTGTGTGTTCTTTGATATCCACATCCCGATTGTAAACAAAAATTTCAATTTTTAATTTAGGCGATTCGATATATTTGCTTATCCGATTCATTTTTAATGCTGAATATTGCCTAATAATCTATGACATGCATGAAAAAATGCTCATCTGCGAATTAAATTATCATTAGCATCAAGTATTACATTAATTTCTCTTTTTTTACCAAATATATAGCTCAATAAATGTATATCAACAGTTCGTTTAATCTGTTCATATTATTCAGGCTTAGTCATTGTTCAAAACTCGCTTTCGGTTATTTTAAATGAATAATTATGCATTAATGCATTTCACTCTTTTATATATTTCATCAAATCCGAATCAAATTTTTAATTTTTTTTAAAAAAAATCACTGATTGAAAAGAAAATTGCAGCAAATAAGATGAAACCTGAGATTTCATTTAGATAATGTTTTCCTTACGGCGACAAAAATATTACTTTAAAAGTTCAACATGATGCATACATTTTATGATCGATAAGAATGCTTTAGATAAAATTACTCAGCTGCTTGTTATGAATTAAGAAGATTCATTCAATGTATAAAAGCAAGTGAAGGAAACAGCAAAAAAAGTGCATCAAAATTAATGAAAAATTTACTTTTAATTAAAATTTCACTGTAACTGGAGCTTGATTCTATTGATAATGCAGGGAACCTGTCTATTATTTACTTTAAAAATTATTGTATTTAATGTACACATTGTATTCTATAACTATTTTATTTTAATAGATTTGATATAACTTTTGAATTGAAGTATTCTGATACGTACGTTTTTAGAAACCAACAACATTTGTGTGTGATATGAGAACTCTAAAACAAAAATAAATAAATAAAAAATTCAGAAAACCTTATGATTGTTCTTTTAATTTTAAAATTAGAGCAGTTATTTAAATATTAGCGTTTTCTAAAACTTTTCATCTGTGTTAAATGAGTGGAATGTGTTTAAAAAATGAGTTCTAATTTCTTTTAAAAATAATTTGAGCATTTCCTTTCCTGCAAATGTCATACTTTTCGTTCTTTTAAAATGTTTTAAAAGTTTTAATTTTTATATTTTTGTTTATTGGTTATTGTAATAAATCTGAATTTCTCTCACATACTGTAATATAAATCTGAATTTCTCTTACATACTGTAATAAATCTGAATTTCCTTACTGATTTCATTACAATTTTGCTTTGTTTAAAATTTTGCGTCCATTTTAATTTTTTTCCTCCATTAATTTTTTACTTTTATTTATATATTTTCTATTTCTTATTCAAATGCTTGGTCTTATGTAATTTTCTCTTGGACATATTTGTTTAGTCTATTTTCAAATTATATGAAATCATTTAAATATAGAATTACTTAGATTTTTTAATTCTTTTACAAAAGAACTCAATATGAACTGTGTGTGTGCTAGTGGCCTCCTTTTTACCAAATCAATTTTGCAGGATACTATACATCCGGAGACTTCTAAAGTGTTTGACAGAATCTCAAATAGTGTCCGGTGACGTAAAAAAAAATTAATGTAAATGAGGACATTCTTATATTTGGTCTTATCTTTTTCCTGTTGTTATGCTACTATGTCGTCAATGATTTGACATAAGACATAAGTTTGGCATAAGTTTTTTCACCATTGGGATTTAAATTTTAGACTTGAAAAATATATTTCCATCACAGTAAGTGAATAAAAATGCTCCCCGACATAATATTAAAAAAAATGGGAAATATATAAATTTTTAACATATGTTACATACCTTGTATTTAACCAAACACATTTTACAAAACTGAAAAATAATGAAAAATATAAATTCATAAATTATAAATCTTCTTGAAAGTAGCAAATTATCTAAAAATTCGTTGCAATTTATAAAAAGTTTCAAATTAGTATTATTCACTCGAATTCGCATTTAAGTGTTTAGAGAATTTCTGCTGCTCAGATGGCAATTTCTATTTTATATAGAAAGATAAATCAGCAAAATGGTGCGTAATAACAGATCTAGAATCAATCATGTTTCAACGGTAATTTTCCTAATTGCATCTAAAACATGGAATTAATAAAAATTAAGTCTGTTATCGGTAAAAACTCTAGTGTATTTCTGAGTAAAAGAATTTTAAATCAAAATTCAGTAAACAGTTATTTTCTCCTTCTATTCCTAAAACTTTAATTCTAGACTTAAATATAATCCTATAAATCTAAAATAATAATCCTAAAAATCATAATCCAAATATATATGCTTGCGTGTGTGTGATTAAATTTTCAACGCAGTGAATCGTATAAATATCTTTTAAAATGTAATAAAAGTTAATGAGATTTCTAAAAAGGTATTATGCTCCTCCCATGCAAAAGTACATGCTATTAATGTCTTAAATGGTTTGCCCGTAAGGGCTACCGAAAGCTAGCCACAACTGGTTTGCCCGTAAGCTGTACGGGCATTGATATTTTCTTCTTTCTATCTTTGATTTGCACATATTTTTAATTCTTATAGTGTGATTATTAGTGCTAGTGTTTTTAAGAGGTGCAGTTTGTCCATGGTACTGAAATACTTCTAATCAGGGATTTTTTTTTATGGTGTAGAAGGGAATTTTTCATTGAAGTCAGGAATTTAGATTCTTGAAAATATATTCGATAAAGAACAGGGATTGGCAAGACAATGCGCAATTTGTAGCTTGAGAAGAAATGAAAATGGAAAGATAATCCAAAAAAGTCGATATTATCTCTGTGCCCATTGCAATGCAAGACTTTGTATTACACCATGCTTCAAATTGTGTGAGCATATATGTAGGATTTAAAGTATTAGGGAATATAAATATATTCCGATCAGTGAGGTTACAACCTCACCAATAGATAGCGCTACCAGAAAATATATGCATCACCCCCGGTATGGTGAGTTTTGAGGGAGAAACGAGAGCGACGGAGAACGAGAGAGACGTCAGAGGGACAAACTCCGGTTTACAGGCGAGAGGTCACGTTTTCGGTCAACGTGGTGGTCGATAGGCTTAGCGACGATTGAGAGTATGAAATAACTCAGGAAGTTTGTTAATCAGTATTTAACTGGAAATAATGTAATGTCTCATTAAACAGTAATTTTATTCTAATCAGCTTATTTCTTTGAATATCAGGATCCTGGACATAGTGACTCACCCCTAGACAACAAAAGAAAAGCCACTTGTATAAATAAAATACACCCCTACATATATATATGCACACACACAAAAATCACAATCATTTGAAAAAGAGGTACGAACATGAAATGCTTTTGTAACTATGAGAGAAATTATTTAAAGATATTTGAAACATTCTTCATAGCACGTATAGTATACTTATAAAAAGCAAACACATTTAGGTGTTCCTCAATTATAAAATAAAAAATAGTGTAAAATCTTTAAAATTGAAATAAAATTCGTCCATTTTCGTATCCCGTTAAGTATTATGCTTAGTTTTTCTATTAAAAAATATCGGCTATTTTTTTGGAATGTTCTATAGGCAAAAGAATTGACCACTTAAGGGGTTAAACACATATTAACAGATGACACAGTTTCTGATTTATTAGTTATACAAAAATCAAAAATATTTTATCTCATATATATTAATTTCATCATTTTAAATGAAATTTTCTCTATTCTTGTTGTGCCTCTAACAAATCTTAACTTTGTCTACTGTTACATATTTTCTTAAGGCGTTCCGCTTAAAGTTTTCATTGCTTGTTTGCCTTAACTAGTAAAGAAGCGTTATTTTCTTTTTGACAACAGCAAATATTCTCGAACAATTGTTCTTTGCTCTTCGTTCTGCATTGTTTTTCATTTAAACATTCAATGCATGAACAATCACACCCTCCAATAGCTGTTTTATAAATCTTATTATCAGGATTCCATTTTGTGCGTTTTTTCTCTACAGGAACTTTATAATAATATGCAGATTTGTAAGTAGTATGATCCTCCATAGGAACTTCTGGTGGACGGTAACTTGGAGTTTTCTTTGAGCTTTCTCTAATTAAGGATAAAAAAGATAATAATAAACATTAGTTGTATATTTTTTTACTCACATTAATATTTTTATAACAAAACAGCCTTTGGGCTGCCAAAATAACAATAAAAACATTCATTGGATAAAAAAAACTGCGTGATTAGGTGAGAAACAAAATGACACATAACACCGGTACAACCCAGTGGAAGATTATAAGTTGAAGCAGCATGTTCTCATCAGCACAATGTCTGAAGTATATCCTTATTGCAGTCCTCTGAAATTTAAGGGATAAACAAAAGGAATGTTTTGTACTGCTGGAAAAATAAAACTGCCTCAACTTTGAGAACCACCAGAGCCATCAAAAACTTTGCTTGCCAGATATACTGCGGAATCTCAAAACATTTCTTATATAACATCAGGAAATACAATTCATGTTTCCAAATGAAATTGTTTGGAGAAATGAGCATTTGTGAACACGCCGCTGATTTAACAGAAATATCCATAATCTTTGTAAAACTAACTCATTGCCCTCGTGGAATCCAGAGTAGATCCATTTAAAAATTTATCTTCAAACTTTAGGTCTCTACTATGAAGACAATGTAAGTAAATTTAGGTTCATAACATACGGACAAAAGTAAGCGGTAATAAACCTCAAGTATTTGGTTAACAAATTACAAATGATATCAGTCAAGGAAAGTTTTGTGTGTATACATTTATGCATTTTTTAAATAAAAAATCATACTTTCAATGCAAATGTTTAAACATACTGAAAACATGTGCTTTCTCTTTAACCAGGCTGAGCCACAGCAAAGCGTGGCAGGGTATAGCTAGTTGTCAATGTAAAATATACTCGGTGGTTCTTACTCGTTACTCAAAATGAATACTTTTATCCTCAATTAAACTCCATTGGAGATATTCATATTTTTATTTTCTTCTCCTTCTTTTTATTTATATTTCTTTTCTCTTTCTATTTTTTACTCAAAATTTTTATTCCTATTTTTGCAACAAAAGATAGGGTCTCTCCCCCTATTTAGAGTTGACTTTCATTCTAAATTCATCCTCCTCAATAACTTTTATTTTCATATCTCTTTATGCTTGTAGAATTTTTTTTTCAAACATTTTTAAATTTGTAACCCAACAAACACTTCTCACTACTTTAATGCTGCATTTTTGTTGCCAAAAATATGTCCAAAAGAAAGTGATAAGTGTCTTGAATCTTGATCTAAGATTTAAGATTATTAGTAGGATTGTGTATTATTTGTGTGCGATTACTGCTTCTTCAAATACTTCTCAGATTTAACATATATTGCTTTTGATTTTTAACAAGAGTAACATGCAAAAGTTAAAAAACAAACATATCCTCGTGGATTTTTCAAAAACTTTTGAAAAAGTTCAATGGAAACTTGGAATGAAAATACCTAAAAAATACTAATAAAGAGATATCTAGAAATTAATGGCACTCCCTCAAGGTTATGATTTATGCTCATGAGAATATATAATACTTAAGAAATGATATAGCAACACAGAACTTGTGGAGAAAATCTGATGTATGATCACTTCTGATAATATTGCAACTGTCACGGTGTACCCTTATGCTGTTTAAGAGGCTGTTTGTGAGTTCTTGCGGCAATAAATGTCCCTCTTCTACCAAGGTACTTCTTAACTTCGGAAGTGTTATGTAAAGAAGCTGCCAAGCTGCAATTGTTATACCAAGAACATTCTAAAAAAGGCTCATGGATTTTAGGTTTGGTTGGAGATCTGTATGGTTACTTTATTTTTTGAATACCTTCAGTATCAAGGCTCGCTCTTAGCCCTGAAGGGACAAACATTATCTTCCATAGAAATGAACTACGTGCCTACTACCCCACTGAAAACCCTCACTCAGGACTCTAAGATCTCATCCCTGTACCTCAGAGCAATCAAGGTGCTTCCTTGAAAGACTTGCGCGAACGTCCAACATCATAGACCCACCACCTCCCTATTGATACCCTTCCATGATGTTGGAGGAATGATACCGGATCCCTGATTCTCTCGTTATGTGAAGACATTGAGAACCAATGTTCGGATTAAACTCGACATATCAGTGAAGAGAATACAGACACATTGCTCTCGTGCCAAGGATGATGCTGTCTGCCCCTTGTTAGGCGGGTTTTCCAGTGATGTGGAGCAGTGGCGTAACTGAGAACATTTGGGCACCCCTGCAAAGTCAGGTTTTGGGTCCCCTCCCATGTTGGGTTTCACAAAGGGGCAGGTACTTGGGGGCAGTCAGGCTTTGCCCCCCCCCCGCGATGTGGGGATTGCGGGGGTGTACGTTACACCATTAATGTGGAGTGAGGAGAATAGAGACCTTTGATTTCATAGCATAGAGCACTGTTTCACTAAGCCATCGATAACAGTATATCTTGAGACGAAAGCCTCAGAAGCAGCGGAGAGCTCATTTGCGAGATGTGTAGCTATCATTCCATTATTGCACCTTGCAAATAAGGCCTAAAAGATGTCAACCATGTTTTAAGTGGCTTTGGACACCTGTAATTGACCTTCTGGATATTCTTTTGGTCTCTCGAAATAGCTTTCTTAATCTGGAAACCACATTTCGGGACACATTGAGTCATTTTACTACCTCCATTGGGGGTTGCCCTCCCTCCAATCTCTTTATTGTTCTCCTTCGTAAACCATAATACTGATGTAGTCTTTGTTCGATTTGTTTGCAAAATAATTGTGTGTGCTTATAAACACGAGCAAAACTAAAACTGCACAAAGTAGTACTTGAAGTGCCCATCTAAGTTTTCTTAATTTGTATAACATAAAAACATAACATTTGATGATTAAAATTATTCGGATCATGATTTTATACAGACCTAGACGAGGTCCTGGGCCAGGGCTCAGTTGATCCATCCTGTCTCCTAAAACGTCCTTATTATTTGCTAACAATATATGCTATTAAGGTAACATTCGCTTTCAATCATATTTATATATGGTTATTTAAAATTATTCATACAACTGAAAATCCAATTGTGAATTATGTACCGAGTTTGGTTCCTTAAATTCTGTAATGATGTAGATTAGTGAAGTATACAGAAAATATTATGAGTATTTTGAAATGGTAAGAAAACCACTTAGAACATTTAAAAAAAGACTTAACAAATGTGCACAATGAGGAATAAAGATTGAGAGATTGTCCTTCATTAATTATGACCTGCTACAGAAAGGGGAGGAAAAATTCTAGAAAGTAGACGTGATATAATTGTATTGTTACGTAAAGAGTTTTCTTCCATTTCAAAAAGTGTTCGCAGTGAAATTGAGACAGAACCCTTACATTGCATGGAATTGTACTAAATGCCATACCAAAAATGTTGCTCGAATTGCACAAAACCAAGCGCTTAGAAAGGCTTTAACTCTCCTCGTTGAAGGAGATAAACTTTTAGGCCAAATTGTTTTGGGATACCCAGGGTGCTTCAGTTGAGGATTTTTTTTTATCTATGTGTAACTAGTTTTGACTATCCTTTGTTCACAAATATTATTTATTATAAAGAAGCCCCAGTGGTTAGAAGTGCGACGGTAATGACAACGTCAACCATGACCATAACTATGCTGATAATATGGTGGTCTATCACAATTTCAAAACAGATACGATAAGGGCATTAATATGAGTGGAAATTATGTTGAAAAATAAAGTCTAGATATTTGTGTCAAAATAAACTTGTGGAAAAAATGTCCTTGATCTTTTTTTTAAATACCAAAACGATATTAATTTAAAGAAAGTGTCTCATACAGATTGAGAATTGTTGTTGTTTATATGAAATTTTTATGACTTCAATGAAAATAGTGTTGGGAAAGTATTTATTCACCTTACGACTGCTTAGTCAAAAAAAAATTCGACCGCATGTCAAAAAGCCCCATGGTATTTATGTATTATTGCAACCTATTGGCGACATTATATGAAACGAAACACGTGGTTGCCAATTCAACGCATACGACACTTAGAAAATAGGGGTTGCCAGCTTGGCGAGTTATTAATAGAGTTGGTGATTGTTGCAATAATACGTAAATACCTTGTTTTGAAAATTCTCATGTAATATGGGAATTAGAATATCATTAATATTAATAATACGCTACTTACGTATGATCGCAACAATACCAACGTTCAAAACAACTTGCCAAGTTGGCAACCCCAATTTCGCATGTGTCGTATACACTGAATGGGCAACCATGTGCTTCGTTTCATATAATGTCGCCAATAGGTTGCGCTAATACGTAAGTATCAATAATACTTATGAAACCCGTTGTATAGTTTATGGCAATGAACTTATATATTTATTTAAAAATTTGGTACTTACATATTATCACAACCTATTGGCGACATTATATGAAACGAAGCAAATAGTTGCCGATTCAGCTCTTACGACACATAGGAATTCCGGGTTGCCAACTTGGCGAGTTATTAATAGAGTTGGTGATTGTTGCGATAGTACAGAAGTACCAAAAATTTTCTTCTCTTTTTTTCCGGTATTCCTTAAATTCCTTCGCTACATCGGATTTAAAACATGGGATTTTTAGTCTGCTGCTTTCTCTTTATATTAGTAGGGGAGACCGGGGCACGATCAAGAGTGGGGCAAGATGATAAATGTCTTAATTTTTTCCGTATTCCTCTAGGTAACAGCATCAAACGAACACTACTGACTTTTCTTTTGGCCGTTCGTTAAACAATAGTAAAAAAACGCTGAAATCGCCGTTTTTGTGTTAGTTGTGAAGCTTTGATTGTTTTCCGCTGCCATGATATAACTTTTATGCATGTGTAAATAAGCTCTGCTACAGATACAGGTAAGATCTATCGTTTCTCATTAATATTTATGAGTAACTTGGTTTAAATACTACCTATTACCATGAATAAATATTAATTAATTGCCTTTTTTCATGGCAATGAGATCGAATATTTTTAAACTGACAGTCCGGGGCAAGTTGATGAGCTCGTTATCTTGCCCGCATTTCGGAATTTGTTAAACTAACTATGTTGTTCATTCTATTAAATCCTGTAAATACTTGTTTGTCAGTGTGTTTGTCAGCGTGACCTTGTGGTTCTATCTCTTCTGGGGCTAAGGGGCGCATCAGATCAGGAAGGTATCGTTCGAAAATTGGCGACCACAGAGGAAGACATTTTTGCCATCCGTTAAGGCCCCTCTAAAGAGGAAGGAATGTAACAATAATGTGTTGCATTAGAGCTACTCGCTTTTACCTGCCATCGTTTCTGATTTTTTGAGAGAAAACGAATGCTTCCTGAACTTGTAGAAAGAGCCCCACTAGGAACTGTATGCCACTGTAGTGATAACGGCTGGAACAATGAGGGTATCTTTTTTTTTTTTTTGAAGCACTTTTATCTTCATGTGAAACCAAGCAAAGAATCTCCTACTCTGTTGATTATTGACAATCACAAAACTCATATAACTTTGCAAGGCTATCTTATATTGCAGAGCGAAAAACATCATCATGGTTAGGTTGCCACCCCACCCATCACATCGTCTCCAGTCCCTTGTTGTGCCATTTTTTGACCAATTTAAAACCTACTATAGCCAAGCATGTGATAACTTTATGGTCACTCATCCAGAACAAACTATCACAAACAAAAATATTGATGAGCTTTTGAGCACCTCTTACTTCAAAGCATCTACAGTTGGAAATGCCGTTGAAAGGGTTTAAAGAATGTGGGATCGAGTCTCATAATCCTCTTGTGTTTAGCGAACATGATTATGTTGCGGCAAAAACTATTGACCACGATACTGATGAAACTGAGAATAATAGCGCTAATCCTCTGACCCTGGTAGTAGAAAAGCAACATATAAACACTCCAGAAGAACCAGATGGCAAGTGCTGATTCCGATGCACCAAAGAAGCCTGTTAGTGTTTTTTTTATTTCAAACGATTGTCTAAAGCATCATAATGTGAGAAAAAAAAGAGCAAAAACTGAGCTCTAACATTCTTACAAGCACACCCATCAAAGAAATGTTAGAACAAAGGGAAAAGCAGAAAGAAGTTTTAAAAAAAACAGAGAAAAGAAGCTCGTGAAGCTAAAAAGGGAGTAAAAAAACTCAAACTAAGTTTCAGTAGGCCTAAGTCTATAAAATCCAGGCCAAACATTCCAGTTGTATCAACTTCAAAGGACGGTGTTATAAGATGTCTTGCTTGTGAAGAGGAACCCTCCAACAGAAGAATGGATCCAGTGCTGTAAATGCCAAGAGTGGTGGCATGAAGAATGTTCCAATTATGAAAATGGCATTTTTATTTGTGACTATTGTTAGCTGCACAACTAAACACTCAACATTACGTTACAATGCATTACGCTAAGTTTGATACTTTGTAAGATGTAAAAACACAGTTATCATTTGTTAAACCATGTAACATATTCAAAAGATAAAATATGTTCAACCTTTTTCAGTATTGTCATCTTGCCCCACTACTGAGGCAAGATGACGATTTGTTAAGGTTATGAAAAAATAAAATTATCCTTTACTTCTTTTATTTGAAAAATTAAATGGTAATACATTTTAATGCTACAAAGGACTACTGTAACAGTTCATGTAAAATTAATTTTACTATCCTTTAAAATAAATTAATAAACAACAACAAAATTGTTAATATAGTAATCTTGCCCCGGTCTCCCCTACTCTAAATAATAATTTTAAGACTTTTTGAAAAATGATTAAATGGAATGTTTTTTATTTTCAAACGTGTAATGGTATATTATTCAAATAATTTAACAATTAGTTCACTTTTCTAAAGACAAAAGTAATGATTACTTAAATTAAAGAACTGAGTCCTATTTAGAAATATCACATTGAGTCCTTCTGAGACAGTTTCACACCGAATATCATAGAAAATTCGCTATATCTTATACTATGTGAACCTGCAGAGTTTCTTCATTGGAAATATAGTAACTCATAAAAGGTTATGTAAATTCGTCAAGTGTTTCCTAAACACTTTACATTTTAATGTATTTTCGATAAATCGTGGTTTTTAAAACCATCTCTATTTTTTAAAGGAATTTAAGAAATTTTCAATTTGAAAATGAATTAAACAATAATTTTCAAAAATACGTACTTTTTTGGTTGCTTTGGTTTTTTGTAGTCGTCTTGGTATTGAGATGTGTATTTAAATGGCATATCTGATTTGGGAATGATATGGAGTTTCGGCTTCCATGCAACAGGTTTCTGAATATTTTTTGGTTTCTTATAACTCATTGAATAAGTTGTAGAAGTTTGCATGCTTGCTTCAGAAGTAGTTTTTCGTCCACTGCCTGGGCACTTCTTGAACAAAACTGTAGAAAAATCATGTGGACCAAATGCTTTTTTGGAAACTGGATACTTGAAAACCGCTTTGGTTTCGCTTTTACTTTCGAATTTTACTTTTGGACAAGTCAGATGACCTTTTTGGTGTACGATTTCCCCTCTACAACCTTTTCCTTCTTTTTCGTTAAATGGTTTGAAATCATTTTTGTGGGTTGTGTCAGTACTCATTTTCTGGTTAGGTATAAAAATTCCTGGATATGGTGGAATTATATTTGCTGGAGGCTGCATTATTTTCTTACGGCAATAATCTGTTCTATATGTTGTAGGTAATTTATTTACTTTTTTTATTTTTCGTTTTGATAAGCATTGTGGTACATGATGAGCCAAAATGTCGAACATATCAACCTGATTTTTCGATGCATTTTCATGGGTTAAATTTGGAATTGTATGACAGCCATCTGGCAGTTGTATTCATGGCACAAACAGTGTTGAATCTTTACTGGACACTTCATTAATAAATCAGGTGAACAGATGAATGAAACTGGGACAGTATTTGAAAAAAATTAGGTAGGAAACAACAACAAAAAAAGAAAGTGTAAATGTTTTGAAAAATCTGCAACACACGCGGATTACAAATAGCGTGATAACTTTTGATACATAATGTGAGGTTTTATTTGTATGTGCAAGCTCTTTTACATGTAATATAAACTTTTTTTAAAAGTGGTTAATGCTATGCATCATAAAGGTAAATAAGGAGGTAACGTGTACTGCAGGGTGTCAAACTCGCGGCCACAGGGGCGGCCCTAGGGCTGGACAAACCGGACCCTGTCCGGGGAGTCAAGTTTTAGGGGCGGCATTTGGACTAAATTCAAAAAATACTTTTTTGTAACGAAAACATTTGTATGAAAATATTTTCTGAAATGTTCCAAAGTATATTTAAAAAAAATAATAAAAATTGTATACTGCGTGTTGATTTTTGTAACAACGTATGGACGACCCTTGACCGAATATAGGTAGGTATACTTATCTTGACAGAGGATTTTCGCCTCCCTATTATAAAAGAAAAAATGGTGGTTATCTAGTTTTGTTCATGATATGATTACGTTAAGAGTGACAAAGGTGCACAAAACAGAATATTTCGCTTTGACCAACGTTCGGCAAATTGTGGTTTCACAAAAAGTTTTACTATAATGTATAATTAAATTATGCTTGATTAAAATTTATTTTTTCACCCTTCTCTTTTAAGGCGATATAGTACCATCTTCAATTTTTTTTTATTTTTAATATTTGATATTTGGTTTTAATTGTATTTCATAAAGGTTAATATTTAATAATAATTCCACACAAAAAATTTTTAATTTGTTGCAAAATGTTTGTAAAATTTAAATTTTTTTAGCTTTTTTAAGCATTTTTAAATCCCTAAGGCTTTTTTAAATATGTCTTTTTTCTTTCAAAAAATTATTTCCAAGTACCTTATAATATACTACATAAAACTGTGCATGGGTTTTTTTCTGCCGCTGCTCTTTAATTTTTTTATTATTTTTTTATAGTAAAACACTTTCAAAAATTCCCCAAAAAACATTAATTTTGATTTTGAAATTTTTTAGAAAAAGTACTAAACATGTTAGAGCTAATTCGATGCACAGTTTTACAAAACATACATTTCAGAACACGTATAAAAAATTTCAAATCCATACTTCAATTATCAAAAAAGCCTTAGGGTTTTAAATAACAGTATATGTACAAAAATTCAACATGGAGAAATATGAGTTTGAAGTTTTCATTCCATGAATAGCATGATATAATATTCATCGAATAGTCTGAAACTTTTATGAAATGTTAATTAGCTTATTTTAAACTACTTACCATAAAAAATTGCACAAATGTAGAACAATTAAACAGTATACTGCCATGATGAATATATAGAAAAAAAAACGAATGAAAAATCAATATTTCATAAAACTTTATCTTAATAATTATAAAAAAAAACAAATACACATACTTCAGAGCTAATTCCATGCTCAGAGCTAAAGCACAACATGTACAAAAGATGTTTATGCCTTTTTTTTATTTCCATGATTTTAAAAGCCTTCGCATGTTAAATATTCTACACGAATGAAAGCAGAATCAAATAACAATTTATAAGTAAAATGTATCAAAATTTAAGGACTGCATGTGTGCATTTGTTTAAATAAATATCTTAAAATATTTTTATAATGAAAGTGTTGAATTTCACTCACATAGGATATATATATATATCACCAAAAACAAATATATAAAAAGGGGAGAGTGTTTCTATTCTTGTGAATTAGATTTTTAATTGTCTGAGTTATCAAAGTGAGATTTAGTATTTGTGCTTTGGGAGAACCCGTTTTGAAGTTTTAATTTCATTCATAATAATATCATAAAAAGCACGCACAACTTTTAAATCTTGATCAAATCCATTTGCTCTTCCCCCCAATAAACAATTCACAAACTAGAATTTTTTCATGAATTGCACAATTCTTTCTTAAAATGATTTATTACTGCATATATAATATCAATCTCATTGAGATGCGCATTAGAAAAATAATTAATTGATTTTTATCAGGCTCTTTTCTAGCAGATAATCTGAAATGTAGGCGCGGTAGTTGCTGTTTAGCATCAAACATTGCTCCATTACTTAATGAAAAATGCAGGTAAAGCTTTGAAATTTTGCAAGCATATTTATAAAGATTCGGGGAATCAAATGAGCCAATAAAAATTTTTCGACAGTTTAATGATTTTTAGGGTACCATATCGCCTTAAAAGTAATTTTTGAGGAAAAAAAACTTGTATTTATGTAAATGCACATTTAAATAGTATTTGGCTGCCCAACTGACAGATTTTATTGTTAAATGTGCATTTTTGATTTATATTTTTTTTCAATTTCCAGTTATATATTTGTATTTAGCATTGTAAATTTGATTTTTAATTTAATGTATCTTATTTCCTTGTTTTGTATGTAAGTCAATTGTCAGTTTTCTTTTATGTTGAACCTTGAAGGGTTCGAGGAGGTAGTATATGTTAAATAATCAAATCCGAAATTTCACCCTCTTACTCTTTTAACGTTCTTTTTATCCCGGAGTGGGGTAAGAATGGACACTCCTTCCACCAATAGGACTTCCGTTGCCAGTTAACCAAAAGGAGGCAGGTGTAATAAGAATTTTTGGAAGATAGAACCACAGAACATGTTTTAGCCTTGAGTGTAGCTACTGTGATTCCTACCATCAATAGATTTCTTTTCGAAGAAATTGACCTGTTGAGTTTCGTAGCTCCTTCTCTTAATTTTACTCGTTTGAAACCGCAACTGTTGATAAAGTCTTTAATTTTGAAAAACTTTGTATTTTTTACAATTTAAAGTAATACATAAATAGAGTAGTGTCTCATGTAAGATACACTTCCGCATAAGGCACAATAATGTTGGTACCAGTCTCTTTGCATAGGAGCCTTGTGTATTTACCCCTTATTAATGGACATTCTATGTTTGTGATACTGAAAAATATTTCAAAGATAAGATAGAAGGAGAGAAATAAATAAAATTATTCATCCTTAGTAAAATTTTAGGATTTCAAAGATAAGCTTGTGTGTTTGTCTTTAAATGAATCAAATATTCTGATGCCGTAATAAGTCTATGTAACTTTAATAGAGGAAAGAAACAGAATGAAAAAAGTGCAACAGCGTTCGATTTACAGACAAAACAGAATATATATTAAAGCGATTGCACTTCGTGGGGGCTCATTTTCTTTGGGTTTACATAAACAATAAAACTGCTGCCTCAGGCTGACACAGAGCACAGACTTTCAAAAAAAAATCAGTGCAAAGGATTATTTTCAACAAATTTTTGTTCGTACAAAAATTTTATTACTCATTTCAAACATTTATTCAATAATTAAACTTTTGCAATTAAAAATTTTCATTTTTCATTGACTTCAAATTTAAAAAAAAATACCTGTAAGGTACTTACTTGTGTATAATTCATTTAAAGCTTCGTATAACCTAAATTTCTAATTGAAATATTCAGAAAAAGATAATTTCCCCTTTACATGAGAATGTTAAATTACATATCGTTTATAAAATTAAACAAGACAGATATTACTCTATAAATTAGGATTGCTATCCCCAATGGTCGAATGAATAGTATTTTTGGTGATATATGTATGTAGTGAGAAATCAAATTGTAATGAAGTTATTGTTCAAATTAAGTAAAGGTTTTTAGGTTTTCTTCCAGTTGAAAGATTGACTGGGAAAGAACTTTCAAATTTAATAGTTGAGAAAAAATTAGGACTAAATTTGCTAGCGGAGGCAAGCCCAGTGCCGTAACATACAACCCCTGCAGGGGAGGCTCAGGATTCGAGGTTGTCCTAAGGTTTGGTTTTGCACTCTTTTGTAAGATCTGGCTTAGGGTCCAAAACCTGGCATTGCAGGGGGGCTCTAATAATCTCCGTTACGCCACTGGGCAAGCTGACGAAAACGGAGCCTAAATGAGAGGTGAAAAATCAGGGATTTAAGAAAAGAAGTTACATCCACGAACATTCTACGTGCCATATAGTAACGACTCTTTAAATTTGGCCATTAACGACATGGCAAAAGCATCCTTAGAAGCGCGTAATTTTTTTAACATTGTCCAAAAAAATTTACCTTTTTCTTCATCAACTTTTCGATGGGCCATATTACTGAAATATATAAAGAGCATCATTTGAAAGCCACTAAGAGTAACACGGAGGCGAAGCAGAATAGAAGCTATAAAACTCTTAAGGTGTCAACTAGGAAGTATTTATGATGTTTTATTTAGTTTTCATTGTAATGCTGAAATTGACAACTCTTTAAGATGCAAGATCTCTGGATAATTTAACTCTCTTAAGTAGTTCAAGTTACTATGTTCTATTATTATTATAGGTATAAAATCTGAAATTATATAAATCTAATTAGCAAGCTATTGTAGACAAAAGACTGCGATCTACCATCTGCTATTGAGCTCTTAAAAAACTGTTATGGTTTTTTTTAAAGATCATAAATCAGCTGTGGCTTTTGATAAAACATTCTACTGATACAAGAGAACTTTAAAATTCAAAATATAGTTTTACATTTAACAACTGACCACGCAATTAATGCCTTAAAATGTAGATTTAATTTAATGAGTGCCCACCGGAATTGTCTTCAGTTTTTATACAATATGCATAATTTAAATACCTCTAAAATATTAACTAAACGCTGTACAAGTTTGGAAATAATGTCGACCAATGGAGAATCAGTGGATGTAAACGTGCTTTATCTAGCAGATGAAATAATGTCGGTTTCTGCTTTATTAGGTAAAAAAGAATGCCCCAATAGAAGTTTTAAAACTTATTTCAACTTTAAAATTTACACAAAATCTAGCTATTCAGTTAAAAAATTTGCTGCCTTTGTCAATAAGTGTAGCAAATGGAGAGAAGAGTTTCTTAAAATTATAATTAATAAAAAAATTGTTACGATCAACAACTCTTCAGGATACAATAAATGGCTTAGCTACATTGGCTGTAGATCATGCATTAGCTGAACAATTTGATTTAAAAGAATTAATTAAAAAAATTTCAGAATTAAAAAGTCGGAAAAAAACACAATTTTTTGTTTATTTAATTCCAACTATTAGTTCACTCTCTCCCAATATTTATTTATTTATATATATATATATATATATATATATATTATATATATATCTTGTTAAAATTTCCAATCGTTAATAAAATACTTTTTATTCTTCCACCGAAGTTTAAAAAAATTTTTTTTTAATTTTAGTGGATTCACTTGATGTTAATACAGTTTTTTAAAGTATTAATTCATTAATTAAATTTTATTTTTTAATTTTAAATTTATTCTGTGTTATTTCTGATGAAGTTACAACTAGCACCAACAGAGATGGCACCAGCAAGTTTTTTTAATGAATTTTTTCTTGGCTTCAATTTGTAGTGGATGACACTTAGTGTTGCTACAAATGTTTTTAACAATTAACTAATTTTTAAATTTAATTAACTAAAATAAAAATTTCTTTGTTGACCTAGGTAGGAATTGACTTAATTTTTTTTAGTATTACTTGTTTTTGTTATTTGCTTTGAATTTGTTTTATTTTTGTCTGTGGAGAGGGGTGGTATTTTTCAGTTTTGTCCGGGGCGGCAAAACTGTTAGGTCCGGCCCTGCGGCCCACAATGAACATTTTTGCAGCCCGGCCAGTGTGTCGGGACACAATAACGTATAGTAAAATATCAAAATTTCTCCCGAAATGTGAAAGATAGTAGCAGGGAAGAGATGCCGTCAGGACGTAAATATTAAAATTTTCTTGTTCTCTTTTTGTTTTGGCCCATCGATAGCTCAGGGGTAAAATTAAAATACTCATACTCAAAATTAAAAACACAGTGGACTGCCTTGTATATATCTCTTTATTTGGAAGGCCCATGGCCAACTCGTCGGTCATTGCACTCTCACTCCCCGCGTCTTAGCGGGGGCACCCCAATCGCTGATCATATTTCACCTCCCCACATTTGGGAAGAGACCACAGCTTCTTACAAGTGGCGAGGCTCTCAACACTTTTATCTATTTTTATTATAATGTATTGTTCGAAATAAACTTACGTTTCTACACACACACATATATATTTGCGGCCCACCTAAAATTAAAACTTGTTTGTTTGGCGGGAGTTAACCTTTGACTTGATATACAGCAGTCTATATATACTGTAATGACAGTATATACAGTTTGAAAGACATATTAGCATCGATAATTGTGATATTTAAACAGAATCATAAGAGTGTATGGCCTCGTATTCCTTTTTAAAAATAAGCTGAATTTCATTAAAATTATATATTAAATATTTATTTCAACACAGAAACTCTAAGTACATCATAAAAATTTACGTTATTTATTTTTAATTTACTGTTAAAATTTGAAATCAAAATAACGGGGGGGGGGGGGAATCCGTGGAAGAATAGTTGAAAGAACTGGTTTGCATTCCTCAAAGAAACAAAAAAGAAAGAAAACTTCAATAGATTCAATTATTATTTCTTGAAATTTATCATTGATACGCGTATCAATGATAATATGTAGTCAATAAATATGTAGTTTTCCGCGGAAAACTACATATTTATTTAATATTTTGCTAATATTTGCTTGCTTTTATTTTTCAGTGTAAAGGTTTTTGGTAAAATTAGAGTGTACTTTTGAATTCTTAGTATACTTCTCAATAGGCGTTGTTGCCACTCCTAATAAGTTCAACATTTCTTATTTTATATTATTTGATAATTGTTTCGCGTTTGTTAATTCCCTTCTGAATCTGGCAACAGAATTTTAGAAAAATAAGTTTTTGGAATAATATAAGTAGTTACGTTTTATGCTAAGAGCTAAGAAAAAAACTGTATAATATTTTATGTTTACGAAGTGCGTGCTCAATTAATTCGTTCTTTCATGTAAATAGCTTCATCTATTCAAAACTGTAAATAGCCTCATTTATCCTGCGGGTCGAAGAAAAATAAAAGAATATTGAAATTGAAGATTAGTTTTCTCGAGTCACAACAGGCGTTATCATTGATTTCACACACACATAATCTCGTTTCTTAAGTAGCATTAAATGGAAAATTATTTTTCTCACATGATTGACAATGAAAATACGAAATTTTTAAAACAATCTTTTACTCTGAAATATTTATTCATTACTAGCTGTTACCCGCCCGCTTCGCTGGGAATTTCATGATGTTTTATAAATTTTTACTGCTTATATATATATGTATAAATTATTGATATCTAAGTCCTGCATTAAGAATTCGATTGTATTGAAAAATATACTTATACCTGTAACTGTCACCTGTTGATAAAAAAAGGGGCAGAACTCATCTAATTTGTGTTTTCTAAAAATCTCTAAAATTGAAGCATAGAATGATGTTTGCTCTTTCGTATCTCAAAAACCAAGTGGATTCCCGCAAAACAAATTTTCGGTGGATCTCTACTCCGTAAATTGAACATGCAAGCCAAATTTCAAGTCTAAATCTAACAGAAAAAAAAACAAAAGTTTTACTATCAATATCCCCGTAATCCCGTTGAGAGCCGTTTTCCAAAATAACCGCTCTTAGCGGATTTCAACTCAACAAAAGAAAAATGCAAACCAAATTCATTATTATAATCCTTGTAGCTCGAAAAAAGTAATTTTTTTTTGTCAATACGTCCCAGTAACCCCCTGCACCCCCCAGAACTTGATTTGCTTAAAATACATCTTAGTGGATCCCTATTCAAGAAAAGAAACATGCCTAACATATTTCAAGTATATGGGTCTAACAATTAAAAACAGGAATTTTTTTCTGTAACTCCTCTTGACCCTCGCAACCCTCCTTGGGGGTCAATTTTCGTTTTACTCTTTGTTAGACGAACTCTATTCCATGAAAGGAACATGCCTACCAATTTTCAAGCAGGATGATCAAATAGTTTAAAAGGGAAATATTTATCAATTACGCCTCTTAATCTCCCGAAATTAAACTTAGTAGTTCATATTCGCGAAAACCATTTTGTAGCGGTTCTCTACTTTACGAAAGGAATCTGCTTATCAAATTTCAGACTGTACGTCTATAGTTTAAAATGGGATAATTATCTCTAACGCCACTTGAGCCCCCGCAACGCCACTTCTGGGTCTGTTTTCACAAACCAATTTGTAGGGGAATTGCACACTATGAAAGGAATCTGCTTAGCAAAATTTGAAGACTGTGCGTCAATAAATTAAAAATGCAAAAAAAATAATAATAATCAATAACGCCCCTTGAACCCCCGCAACGCGGCCTAGGGGTCGATTTTCACAAAACACATTTTGTAGTGTATCTCTATCCTATGAGAGGAATCTGCTTACCA
>BMAO01009402.1:0-25927 GCA_019973975.1 Trichonephila clavata
TTTTGCACTTATAATTTTATTGTAATAATCCTATTTTCTCCTCCCCACATACATTTCACGCTTTTAAAGTATTTCAATTTTTTTTAAATCGTCACCTCTCTGAGGATTTTTGAGTCTCTGCTTTGAAACTCAAGTCATAGATTCTCCTCCTCGAGCTACGTCTTTTTGTCTAATTTGTTCTATGGTAATGGGCCAGAGGGGGCTTCGTCGCTAAAATTAAAAAACCCCATGTTAAATTTTTTGAGAGAGTTAAGCTATTTATGTTCAATTAATTTATAAAATAACTTTGAACTAGTTTATTTTTCACTTTAAACGGTCAATCATTAGTTATTTCATAGAAAAATTAGGTAAAGTATGAAGTTTTTTATTTATTATATACTTTAAGTGAATTGTCTAGTTATTTCACGAAATACCTAGCTATTCTATGAAATAACTGAATTACACACTTTAACGGAAACATATACATGAAATTTTAGAATAAAGTTTTTACGGCATTATTTGTAGGAACACTTTTCATGATGCTTAAGACATTGTGATGTTTTGACAATGTCCGTTCTTGCATTAAGCCACAGAAATGGAGATATCTTCCATATCTCTTAGATTTAGAAGGAATGTGTGGACAATGTTACTTAGGGTAAAACTTTATTTAAATGTTGTAAAAGATGTTTATTGGAACAGGGTAGTCTTGCTCACGACTACTACCAGAGGTTTCTATCCCTCCTGCACACGCGAATATAGCTCTTTGGCACCTTAGTACAAAATTGAAAATCTTTGGAATGTAAGTATTTTGTTGGTAATTTCTTTCTGACTGCCGTAGCCCACGACAAGGCGCGGTAGCCTAGTGGTCAAGATCACGGAATCGTGGCTAGCATACCATGAGTTCGAGCCTAGTACCGCTGAAGACCCGCCGTGTAGGAGGCAATGCATGAAAAATCTGTCGATGCTCAAACGTCATCCCGTTGGTGTGGTGTGGCAAGGAGAGAGGTGCCAACTCAGATGTGTCGTCCTCGTCACTTGACCATGGTTCCAAATTACGAGGTCCGTCGCCAAAAGCCCTCGGGTAGCTGAATAGTGCGACGTAAAAATTCCCTCACTCAGCCCACGGCGATGACGTAGGTCGGCTTTTTGAAAAATACGCGCCCATAAGATTTAATTGTAACTAATTCTTCCCGAGATTATGAGCTTTACATTTCCAAGTCAAATTTTAAAATACTTAAAATTTATAGTTATTCCCTTTTGAGTGGGCTATTGGCGAGAGACTTCGTAATTTTGAGCTTCGGTCAAGTTACGAGAACGACATCTGAGCTACACACCCCTCTCCAAACACTACGCCAACGGGAGGACTTTGAGCTCACCAGATTTAACATGAATCAGCCCCATCTACATGTCAGGTCTTTCGTGGCACCAGGACTTGAAAATCGGTCAAGAGTTGGAGTTAAAGAAAAATTTACGTCACACTATAAAGCTGCACGAGAGCTATCGGCGACGGACCGCGTAATTTTGAACCCTGGTCAAGTGACGAGGACGGCACCTGAGCTGGCACCCCTCTCCTAACTTTCCCACCACACCAAGAAGAGGACTTTATGTCTCGACAGATGTAAGAAGCATTAGCCCCTCTATACAGCGGGTCTTCAGCGGTATTAGGCTTATTTCATGACATGCCGTCACGAATCCGTGACCTTGACCAGTAGGCCACCGCGGCCAAGAATTTGTGATCATAGCCACGGTGACTACCCACAGTCACTATTTTTTTTTTTCTTTTGTGAACACAGTAATTTGAACTCTTAAAAATGCTCTAACTAATAATATGTAAAATAAAATTTATAAAAAAGGAGATTCTGCTTATTAAAACATAACCCAAATTTGATGTTAAATTACAATAAAAAAGATGTTTTTTTTTTAATTTAAAGAGATGTGCATTAGAAGAGACGTTCAGAAAAGTCTCTTCTCTCATTAATAGTAAAATAAATAATAATTACTTTTTTTAATTGCAAGATATCAATATCCAATTGTTCGAATAAAAATGAAACATAAAATATTAATGACATCACGTGAATTATAAAAAAAAAGAAGAAAAGCAACCATGTGACAAGAACAATAGAGCTATATATTTCTTACCTTTAACTAAAGATCATAAAGGGAAAAGTGCTGCCACTTTACTATTAATAAATCTGATTTCTTCGAAGATTAATTTCGCATATAAAACATTACTTCGGTCGTACAGAGCTGGAACGCACTGCCTTCAACGAGATATCTCGACACGACTATGAATTATCGAAGACAGTTACAAGTTTTTATGAGAACAAACACAATCTCAAAATATGCAAGAGTAACTCGAAGTAATCGTAATAAAAAAAAAATTGCTGAAACAAATGCATAACTTCTGTTTATAGATGACTTAAAATTCAGAATAAGAAATCTAAGAAAATCAAATATATTTCGAAGAATATTTAGAATATTTTCAGCACACAAGGAGCATATTTTCCAGTTCTTTACATTTAAACGAATTAAATAAAGCCCGGAGTCAATGTTTTATAAATCGATTCTTTTTTCTATCTATTCTATCAAATATTTTTTAGTAAATAAAATCACTTTAGATCATTTTAGTAAAAATAAATTAAAAAATATTTTCCCTAAAGATTTTAACCGAATTTATACAATCGCTCAGTGGTAAAGATCATCCATTATTAGGCATCAAGGAGACTATACCAGGGGTGACGAACCTTTATGGATCAACGTGCCATTTTTTTTCTAAAAAAGTGTTTAATGAGATATAGACGTGCCATCAAATAACTTTTACTTGAGATTATTAGGATCTTTATATACTATGAAAAAATACCTTTTGTACTGTATACTTGTACATTTTTAGTTATACGTGTAATTTAAATTAAAGTAAACATTATTGTGACTTGTGTTGTTGCAGATTGGATGACAAATAACTTATATTAGGAATGTAACATGATACTTTAAGTAGAATGCATCCCGAATTGGAGTCATCTGCCAAACAGGTTCTAAGCAATTATTTTTGCTGTGGTTCACTTTATTGACGAGATGATTTGTCATTTGTTTCAAAATGCCGTTTTACAGACAATGTTTTGCGCACCACTATAGACACACACCTCTTCATGGCTTTTACTAAAATTGCCATATTTCTAGATTCACCAAATTTGAAATTCTCTGTTACACTCACTATTTTGCACTTTTTGTCCTTTTCCTGAACTAGCCGTGTTAAACAAAAGTTAAAAATCATAAATATAACACAAATAAACTTTAAAATACAGTTGTGCCAATGAAGTTGACTATAATTTATTAAAATTAATTGACAGAAATTAACTATTTAAAGAATTACAGATACAACCACGTTGGCTTCATTTTTAGCGACTTGGGTCAAAACTTTAAAAGATTTTTTTCCCCGCACGTTTCAAAGCATTCAGTTAAATTGAAATTTTATATACACGATTGTTTTGGATGGCAATACGATACTTTAATGATAATTGATAAAAATTAATTGCCACTAAATGTTGTGATTCTGTCATATCTATATACATATTTATATTAATTGTAACTATTTAACAAAAAGTAATTAAAATATTTTTTTTTGTTGATCTAAGTAGGAATTGACTTAAATTTTTTTTTTATATTACTTGTATATTATAAAACTTCAACAAAGAAAAAAAGTTTATATATATATATATATATATATAACTATGTATGAGGGAGGTAAAAGTTCAGATACACATTTAAACAGTATAGAGATGTAGCTGAGAGGCTCCGAAAAGGGGCTAATTTCAATATATTACAGTAGATTTTCTTTTAAAGAGCCAAGAAAAATCTATTAGTACACATTTATTTTTTTAAGTAAAATAGCATTGATACTTTGGTAGAAATTTATTTTGATCACACACAAGTATCAAAATATATATGTAAACAATTACAAGATATAAGAAAAATTTCATAAGTACTCGAATATCTCTATTTCATTAACATTAAAATGTTCCACAGTCATCAACGAAATTTTCAGTAAAAGTTTTGATCTTTTTCGATATCCTTCATAATATTGCACCCGATTATTCTAAGAAGTAATTTTTTTTGAAAAAACTACTTTTCTACACTTTTTTTAAAAAAAAATTTCATGGGGGCTCATTTTTTTTAAAATTGCAGCCGATTTTTCACGATAGCTTGTTAGATAAAAAAAAAAAGCCGCGTTAAGTTTAACTTGTTTGATTTATCTTTGATTCGTAGTGAAAATTGTTTAAGGTTTCCGATACTTGCGACAACATTTTTTTTTTTAAATGGAGATATGGGATTCTTTTTGTGGTTTTTAGATTTGTTTAGTACATTTTAAGAAAAATATGCTAAAATTAAGAAGAGAAAAAGAAATTATTATTACTAAAATAGGAAAAATTGGTAAAAATTTACAAAAAATAACATAAACGGAGCCCATTTTGTACCAGAAGTTTATGAACATATTTTCAATTTTTCAATTCTGATGAGTTGCTATGTTATTCATTTTTGAAATGACCTTCAGAATAAGAGCTATTTTAATTTTTACAAAAACTAGAGCATTTTATCTTAGTTATATGAAATTGCTTAAAATAAAAGTGATTATATTTATATAAAGGACTGTAAATTTTGTAATAAAAAAAACAATGATTGATAAATCTGAAGGTTAAATATTTCTACTTTTTTCAAAACATACACAAAAATTTCAGTTAATTATTTTCAAAACTTTTTTAGCAATCGTTGTCCCTGTTCGAGCATTTAAAAAAAACCACACACATTTCGAGCAAAATGCGTTTTAAAGTATGACATCTTGCTTAAAGTAATGGGCATCTGCTTATACTAAAACACTTGTAGTTTTTGTTCTAGTGAAGGGTAAATAATAAACTTGGTATTTTTATAAAGATAATAATACGGTCTATAAAACAAACTCATAAACAAATTTATCAATTTTTGACAAAATTTACAATTTTTGGGAAGTCAGATAGATACCTTAAAAAAGTACAGAAGAATCAAAGCAAAGAAAAATGGAAGGCACACTATTTTTGCTTCATAAGTTCAAAAGAACTGTCTTGTCTTGGTTTTAAATCATTTATAAGTTAAAATGAGTCACAAAAATTACAATTTCAAATGCATTCATGTTTTTATAAATAAGAGTGGCATTGATTCGAATTTATCTGCTTAGTAACTAGCATGAAGAACCTAAATCCATGTCTTTATAATGAAGTTTTAAGTAAGAGTCACACACATTGAGTTAGCAAGTGTTCTTTTAAGGGGTAAGTTATTTAAGAACCTGTCTTCTAAATCAATCCGCGACTGTATTATTATTCACACACACACACACGCACACACACGCACACACACACACCGTTAAAATATTTTAGTTCAATAACAAGTTTAGAAGATTTCTAGAATATATGTACATTGTCTCGTTGCCACGAAAATTATTCTTACCACGACTACCAGTACTAAAATTTGACTTTTAATGCCCCATACATGTAAGACAAGGGTACTTTACAACACAATCACAATAAAAGTTCGTGATGTTTTCTTTTCGACTGCTGAGTCAAGTCTGCGTTTCGTGTACTAGTGATGTTTTCGAGTAAATTAACAGCGGATAGAACACCAGGTGTAAACACTAGTGTAAACCCTTATTGCCAGTGTACCTGTATGCCATAAACGTCACACATCTGAGAGTAATATTATGCTTTGACGTTCCGACGAGAATTTTGTTTGTTTCACGATGTCAGAAAAAATACCACAGATCGTTAATTTTCAGCTCATGAATATTTTTATGCCATGTTTTGAGACCGTTAATTTTGGATCATGTGTTATCTCGTTTATATAAGAATTTAATATTAGATTCTTTGTGAGAATCTAAAGAATTATCTGCATACACTGAAAAACTCAAAAGCTCACACTCCAGTTTTATAGCAGAAGCTTTTTTAAAAAAAAAACAATGGTTACTGTTAGGTCGGTTCTGTTCAATATAACGTCGACAAAGAACGGCAGATGATTAAGGTATCCGACTACCCTAAAATCGTGAATATTGCCAAAAATTGACAAATTTTTTTAATGATTTTATATTATAGACCATCTTATCAGCTTTTAAAAAATACTAAGCTTATTATTTTCCGTTCACTATAACAAGAACTACAAGTGTTTTAGTAAAAGCAGATGCCATTACTTCAAGTAAGCTGTTATACTTTAAAACGCGTTTTACTCGATTTTTATTTATTTATTTTTTGAAAATGCTCAAATGGGGACAGCGATTTCTAAAAAAGTTTTGAAAATAATTACCTGAAATTTTTTTGTGTATGTTCTAGAAGTGTTTCAACCTTCAGATTTATCAATCACTGTTTTATTACAAAATTTACAGTCCCTTACGTTAATATAATCACTGTTATTTTAAGCTACCTCATAGAATAACCAAGATAAAGTGCTCTAGTTTTTGTAAAAATTTAAAATATCTCTTATCCTGAAGGTCATTTAAAAAATGAATAACATAGCAACACATCAGAATTGAAAATTTGTTCATAAACTTCTGGTACGGAATGGGCTCCGTTTATGTTATTTTTTGTAAGTTCTTACCCATTTTTTCCCATTTTAGTAATAATTTCTTTTTATCTTCTTAATTTTAGCATATTTTTCTTAAAATGTACTTAACAATTCTAACCCCCCCCCCAATCCTTATATCTCCATTTTTTTAAAAGTTGTCTCAAGTAGACGGATTTGAATTCTGAGCTTTCTTGATGATGATTACACAAAGAAACTAGTCATTCATTTAAGTTCAACAACAGGCCATAAGTGGATTTCATAGCCTTTTAATAGGAACAAGCAGGCTTCATACAGTCCATAGGTTAGTAGAAACTCTAATCATTTCACAAGACGAAAATTTAATGAAGTTCAATATGAAACTCCTGACTTCCAAAATATTGTTCAACGTCAGCTTGTACAATATATTTCAATAAATTAAGAATAACATTAATGGCCCATTTATTGTTTTTTTTTTAAATTTTTTTATTTACGTAAAATATTCTTGAGTATGATACATTATATCCTAAGCATTTGGGCGGGTTTACGGAGGATAACTTCGTGCTAGTTAACTCGTTTCCCGTCACCTCTTCTCTAGTGTGAAGATGAGAGAGAATTCTTTCCTACGCGGACGTAAAGCTGAATGAAAAGGGAACATCGCACAATGGGCAGTTTTCCCGATCTGGCACACCAAAACCCTAAAAATTAAACTGCGCAAAAAAAAAAAACCACCCCCCAATTTATGGTTTTTATAGGCTCCCTAGCCGTGTTGTGATCAGTTTTCGTCAGTACGCGATTGGAAATCTCCAATAGTCGACGGTTTAGATCGGGTTTGTTGGGGCTTCGAGGAACACCTGTCAGCCTCATTTTCTAGTTGGAAGTTCTATCGTTTCTAGTTGGAAGTTCGTCTGAACAAGATTTTGTAGCTTTTGGCATTTTTCTTTGAAAATACATGTTATAGGTAAAAAATTTCTTTATTTAACTCTCAAATTTGATTCAAAATTGTAAAATCGTAACATTTATCACAATACGTAATTCCCACAAACGCATGTCGTTTTTTTTTTGTGTTTAATGGACTAGAACTTTTGGTATTAACACGGATTGTGATGATTGTAACTCTTAAGCCACATAGGGCAGATATGGACCTTTAATTTAATACCAAATTTAGCTGCTACTTCCTGCAACCCCTAAAGTTATGATTTTTTTTCAGTGTATTGCCATTGGTATTTTTGCGACGCTTGTTTCGCCTTCTTATTTCTCTCCGTAAAAGGGCACTTCCAAGATTTAGTCGGCTGATCTTAAACCTCTGTTCTCAGAGGCTGTTTTCTCGGCTGACATAGACATTCATAACTACCTTTTTAACTTCTCATACCTCATACACACAACAACGCAAACAAACCAAAGGCCCCAGCAATATAATTTATTCTCAAGGTTGCAATCCTAATTTTTAATTATTAAAATTAATTTTCAAATTTTTTCATCTCTATTTTTATTACCTCAAATCTAACGTGGCGAATCAATCAGTAAAGTCAACAACCAATTTTGAAGATAGGGGATAAAGACCTCTTATGAGATCATGTGCCCCAATGAACTTTCTACGTTCCGTAAAAGGGCGCGTCAACATGAGTCCAGCGAATACAATGCTAGTGACTCGGAATCATGCAGTTCAAGTTATTTAATTTACTTGTTTATCTGCAGAGGTAAATCTCGCGACAAGCTTTTATATCATATAAATTGTGTAATGACGTTATAAATTGATAGTAAAAAAAGTTTTAAAGAAAAATTTATTTTATTCTTTTTAGCGCATTTAAATAAAAGCTTGCTTTAAAAAAGTTTTTTTACTTTTAATTTATTTTTCACTTTTTAGTTATCACTGGACAGGTTTCTCAGTCTGTTCATCTCATTCAATGCATCATTGTTGCTAGGTGTTTGCCAGATATTTTCGAACAGTCTAGCTAAATGAATTCTCGCAAAAAGGGTACTAGACGAAAAACACAACTTTTCCTTAAATTCGTAATTTTTAAGCAATTTTTTCAATCTTCGTACAGATCTTGTGTAATATTGTCCTACACACGAAAAAAAGTTTTATGAGATTTTCTTCGAAAATGACAAAGTTATTAAATGTTTAATTAAAATTTTGAGTATTTTTTGAAAAATCGTAAAAAAAAAATTTCTGCAATTTATTTTTTAAATGACTGATTCTAAAAAATCAAAGCATGAGCTGTTTTAGTACGAAATGTCGATTCATTTAAACAAAAAAAAAATTCATGCGCAACAATTTAGACATTTTCATAAAAGCGCATCGATTTTGACTTATTTAAAAAAATCGTAAGAAATACAAATATTATTATTTTGTAAAAAAACATTATACCGAATCGGGACGAAATAAATGATCTTTCCGATTCTGTAATTATTTTTTGTCTGAGTTTCATAGATTAAAGTTAGATAAATTTTTGAAGAATTTCTACAATGCTCCATCTCAGTTTAACTTGGCAGCGTTGAGAAAAGTATACAATGTACCAATCTACTTGAAAAATAGCTCTACTTTTTTTGTTTTGAATTTAAATCCAAGAAAATAGATAGAAATTTGTAAAAAAAATTGCATACGTTGTAGAAATTAGATTATTTTTACGTTGTAGAAATGTAATTATTTTTTAGACAAAGTTAATTAATACAGTTAATAGCGCAACGTTATGAAATTCCAGTTTGGCTGAAAACCGATTTTCGACATCAACTTTTGTCGTTGTTGTAACAATAACATTATTACACGACAATGCAGATATATCGAAGTTGGCGCCCAAAACTAGTGTAACGTTTTTAATTAATATCTATTAATTAATTGCAATATCGGAATATAAATGGTCAAAACATGCATTGTCATCCAAACTAAACTTGTATATAAAATTTCAGCTCAATGCGATGAAGATATCAGCTTCAAAATTGAGTTGCAAGATTCCACCCGAACAAATTACATACATACATTCTAAGCTAAATAAAAGCTTTTAAAAATTACATGCAGCTCTTATTTCTCGTATGGGAGAACGTCACACAGATCTAAGTGGTTTACTGCAATACTCACACGGTGGTATAAGCGGCGTCTCAGAAATAGATTTTGTCATAGTTCCTTCTTCAATTAAATGCGTGAATTAATAGTGGTGTAGAAATTCGTAAATATTTGAATATCAGATTTCAAATGATCTTTTTCAATTAGTAATAATGGATTAAAAAAAGCTCTTACCAGTCAGAATGAAGAGGCGACTCAAAATAAAATACAGCGGAAGGTTTGACGAACACGTTTATTAAGACAAAGACAAACTAAAGCGAACATTCGTAAACAAGCGATTGCAGCGCCGCTGCACTTAATATTTCAACGCATTTCACTCTTAAGGTTTCAGCAAGTGGACCTACTTGAAAGATTTGACGCTTCGAATCAAACTGCATAAATAAAAGCTCATGCACAACTGGATCTTCTATTTCAAATGAGGTAACACTTGAAATTGACTCAAGTTCTGATTCAACAATTGAATCAATTTGTACACAAAAACCATTAAGTGTAGCAGAAGAACTAGATAAAGTTATCAAAGAGAGATATGTGCACCTATGCAGCTTATTAGATTTGAGACACTGTCCTCAAAAATTCAAAAAGAAATGGCTCTTTTTGAAAATGGAGGGAGACTACCTGGAAAGAACATATTCCTATTTTAACGACCATTCAGAGTACTAGTGTAGAGTCTGAAAAAGCATTTTCTTCGGCAGGTCAATTTGTAACAAAAATAAGAAGCCGTTTGACCGATGAAACTCTAAACGAGCAGTGTTTTTTGAAAGCTTATTTACAGAAACAAAAGTGGCCGCGGTAGCCAAGTGGTCTAGGCATCGGATCGTGGCTAGCGAGTCATGAGTTCGATCCCAGTACCACTGAAGACCCGCCGTGTAGGGAAGTGATGCACGTTAAATCTGTCGAGAGCTCAAATGTCCTCCCGTTGGTGTGGTGTGGTAGTTAGGAGAGAGGTGTGCCAGCTCAGGTGTCGTCCGCGTCACTTGACCATGGTTCAAAATTACGCTGGCCGTCCCGAAAAGCCCTCGTGTAGCTGAACAGTGGGACGTTAATATTCACTCACTCACTTACAGAAACCAAAAGTAAGTTTAATTAAATTTTCTTAATTTCTCATTTCTAAAATTTAAAGTTCTCTTAATTTCATTATGTACTATTTTTATTTGTTTTTAAGATGAATTAAGTTTTGTTTTTATTTGTTTCAATAAATAATATTATTAACCCAATTTTTTAATTATGTTTTCAGTTTTATTACGTAATTTCAACTATGCTAATGTGTAAGTATTTTTCATAAATAGTCCAATCCTAATTCCGGGACCAATCCCGGGATTTGGATAATGTAATCACGTAATCCCAGGATTGAAAACATAACACGGAATTGAAAAACCTATTTTTCAGTGAATTTAGTGTACGTGTGAAAGGAATTCTCTTACCTTTTTACATTACTTTTACCTTACAACTTACTAAGAGTTGTATCAAGAATCGAGAGTTGACTGGTACAAAGTTACCTTGTGTGAAATCGTTTATACATAAACACATTGAAAACAAAACTATAAAGTCATTAAAATAAAATATATATCGCTCTTCTCTTATCTTCCCAAAAGTTTTCTCTCTCTCACTCTCTCCATCCTCTGTTTATTTTAAAACTTCACCATACGATAAGGCTTAAAAACACGAGTAATACATTTTAAACTACTTTTGTAAATACAACATGAACATATACACCATAGGTGTAAAAAATCATAAAATTTTCTAAGCGAAAAACTGATGACGCGCCACAATATCATAATTCTTAAAAAAAAAATACTCGGCTGATATTTAAAAAGGTGAAAATTTAATAAACATTGTTTGCATTTATTTCAACAGTAACAAACTGTAATAAAATTATACGTGTAATAAAAAAATATGACCGTCTTTTATATTCGAATAAAAAAAAAGTAACACGCACAAAAAAGATTATTTCAAAATAATAACGTAATGAAATATTCCTTTCAAACCTTCAAAAACATTTTTATAAAATTTGCTAAATAGAGCCTGTACTGCATTTCTTAAAAAAATTATTACAACAACTTGAATACAGCGATTTTTTTTGCGAATTTCTTTTTCTAACCTGTATACATTTATATATATATATCTTATTCAAATTTTCAATCTTTAACAAAATACTTTCTATTCATCCACATTCAAGTTCAAATAGATTTTTTTAAACTTGTGGTGGATGACACTTGGTGTCAATACAGCTTTTTAAAATATCAATTCATTAATTAAATTTAAGAAATGAATAAATAGTAACAAACAAAAATATTAGTCCAACAGCATATATAGAAAGGAAAATCGTTCGTTGCGTCCCTGTAGCGCAATGGATAGCGCGTCGGACTTCTAATCCAAAGGTCGTGGGTTTGAATCCCACCAGGGATGGCATAATTTCTGAGAATGTTATTTCTTTTTTAACAAAGCTATTTTATTATATAATTAAGTTTAATTAATGAATAAATAGTAACAAACAAACAAAAAAGTAGTCCAATACCACATATAGAAAGGAATGAGTGAGTGAATATTTTCGTCGCACTGTTCAGCTACACGAGGGCTTTTGGCGACGGTCCGTGTAATTTTGAACCATGGTCAAGTGACGCAGACGACATCTGAGCTGGCACCCCCCCCTCTCTCCTAACTACCACACCACACTAACGGGAGGACGTTTGAGCTCTCGACAGGTTTAACGTGCATCGCTCCCCTACACGGCGAGTCTTCAGTGGTACTGGGATCGAACTCATGACACGCTAGCCATGATCCGATGCCTAGATCACTTGGCTACCGCGGCCACATATAGAAAGGAAAATTGTAAAAAATGTCGCTTTCTATTTTGTCAATATTGTGATCTGTCATATGTATATACATATTTATATTAGTTGTAACTATATTTTATAAAAAGTAACTAAAATAAAATTTTTCTTTTTGTTGACCTAAGTAGGAATTGACTTAAAAAATATTTTTTTATGTTACTTGTTCAGATAAGGGGAATACGAAGCCTGAAGAGTTAAGCCCACAAAACTTTTGATTCCATCTTTCAGCGTGTATTGAAAAAGAAAAAAAATATTGCATATGCAAATCATGTAATGACGTCAGATGCAGAGTAAGTACGTATTAATGCTAAGATTTTCGCTACTCAGAAAAGAACAGCTGTTCAGCCTAAATAAGCCCGTAGGAAGGTGCAACAAAATTTTACGTCCATGTATTATTACTCATTTAGACAAGCATTTTATCAGTTTTCTCACATGTAATTAAATAAAGTGAAAAAAAGGACAGTCTAGGTTAATATAAGCCTTTTCCTCACGTGGGTAAAAGAAGTTATTTAACATTAGGTGAGCAGGAACTATTGATCAACTTAAAAAAAGTCACACTGATTGAAGTAGATGGAAAGCGCCGATTTTAAATTAGTGGGATAAAATACCCGTAAACTTATTTTACAAACTATTCATTGGCTGAATGGCAACCCGATTGCATCATCACTGGCGTAGCTAGTCTTAAGTGGACCCTGGATCAAAATTTTAGGAACGCCATTTTTAAGGCCCCTTAACATTTTACGATTTTATTGCTTATATATGTTGCCCCCCCCCCTCTAGCTTGGAACCCCGTATCATTGGTACGGCTGATAAGGCGGTAGCTACGCCCCTGTGCATCATTTAATCATAAATCATGGTGATTCAATGAAGTACTGAAGCGGATTTTCCTTAATTCCATTTGTGACTTAAGATGTCATATTATATAACGTGGAGAACCAGAGTTCGCGTTAGAGTGAGGGGCAACTGAATGAAGAGACATATTGAAAAATCAACACATTTTATATATGTTGATTCAAAATCTAATAACCAGCTAATGGGAGCGAATTGGATCTAATTAATATTTATAGATATCATCTGAATAAATGAAGTCTGGCACACAGATGCACTGGATAAGAAAACTCGAAAAGATCTTGACATTAAAAAAAAAAGCTACAGGTTATGTGTCAAAATACGTTGAGGTTCAAAAAGTTTATCACAAAATATATAATTTCAAAAAGTAACAATATCCGAGATTCACAAATAATTCCCTCTACGAACTCGTTTAACTTTAAATAGTGAGACTAATTTGAATGCGTCAAGGTTCGTTCAAAAAAAGAGGTTCTTAAGGAAAAAGAATTCATTAAAATAATTTCCATGTGAGGATTAGTTGGAACACACAAAGAGTACGCGCTGCAATTTGAATGAAAGAAAAGTTTTTATGGTCGGAGAGAGACTACTTAGCATGCAGTAAGCTTTTAATTTTGCACTTGTACACCATTTTCATTGCACCAAAAATAATTTTCATTACTTTTGTGTTAGATCACCAATAAAAAGTTTATGGCCTTAAAATTATCTTGGTGACTGTAATTTCAGCGTTTGACTGATTGATTGTACATTGATGTCGTACACAGAAGCTACACAAACGGTTCTTGTAATTCCTAAGCATGGCCAAGTGACGACAACGACACCAGACCTGGCACTGACACCCCAAACGTCATCACCATACCAGCAAGAGAAATTTAGCGTTAATCAGCCACTTTACAGGGCGGGCCTTTAGTGGCACCATTCTAAAACTAGATAGAGACACCTACTGGAAAAGGGCAACTGGCCACTAATTGCGTTATTTTGACCCTCGGTCGAGTGACGAGGACGACACGAGCTGGCTTCAAATCTT
Source organism: Trichonephila clavata (assembly GCA_019973975.1). Taxonomy (NCBI): domain Eukaryota; kingdom Metazoa; phylum Arthropoda; class Arachnida; order Araneae; family Nephilidae; genus Trichonephila; species Trichonephila clavata. The sequence continues at coordinate 14,303 of BMAO01009402.1, forward strand.
CAAACTTCCACCCCAAGCCACCAACGTGAAACCTTTTGAGCTTCGACAAATTTTTCGTGTATCAGCGCCTCTATACGATAATACTTTGACATCAGGATACGAACTCACGACGGTGGCCATGAGTTCGCGGTCATAGCCACTCCATTACCGCGGCCATTATCCAAGCATGAAAGACTTTTAAAACGATAAAAGATAAAAATAATAAATTATAATTTTAAAAAAAACTAAAAAATACCCTTTTATAGTGCATCGAACTAAGTTTTAACTTAATCTTTTATTCGCCAATTCTGAAATGGAATCTGAAATTAATCGTCAGATGCGGGGTGGGATCTGAAAATGGGAAATCGTTAATCCTGATCAGGACAATGGAACAAAATTATTAAATTATAGTATTGTCATGGGTCCTGGACAAGTACGCAAAATTTCGAATTAATCTGACCTTTTAATGTGGGTAAAAATTGAGTTCAAAGATTCCGTTACATACAAGTGAAGCTTATAAAAGGGTGTTAATATTAAGGATTTTTTTTATACTATTACTTTCTACATAATAACTTTTCTTAGTACTTTTATCATGAAACATTATGCGCATTTATAGTAGATAAAAAAAAAGATACTGAACTATGAATAAAACTTTATAAAATCTTCCTATTTTCTCTTAAATAAAGCAAAGACGGTCTTATATATATTATTAAAGACGACACAATACATTTTAATAACATAAAATATGCACACCAAATTATATTTTTCAACTCATTATATACGTTAATTATTTTAGACAGTTGCTAACATTTAGCAAAATTAGTTTCTCCGACGAAATAAGAAAACACAGAAGGGGGGGGGGGACGCTAATTGGAAAGGCAAATTATTTTAAATAATAATAAATTATTCCAGCTGTTCTTTCGCATCAAATAAACAGTACTTGACAGAATTTTCCATAATTTATTTCAGAATACATTCTTTATAATTATCACTAATGAAAAAGAGAAATGAACGCTTTTGATTAAGATTCAGAAGAAAAGATGTAGTTTTACAAATTAAGAGTTTGAAGCAGACGCTAACTGCTTGAAGTTATTTTTTCCTTTCTTTATTTTTCGAAAAACTGCTATCTTGTTCCGAATTGTAACAACAAAAAATTTATTACTAAGGTGCAATCTCTTTTTATACTATCGTAAAACAAGATAAGGATAATTAAATATCAAGGACCAGGGAAAAAAATAAAATCGAGAACAAACTCTGTTTTTTTTTTTTTTTTTAAATATTTATTCAATTGCAAATAATAATGCTTTTTAAGATAAAAGGTGCAAAGCAGAAACAAAGTTAATATTTTATTTAAATAGATGAATTAACAGAAATCTAACAAGAAAAGAACTTCATTAAAAACATGATAATGTATTCTTGCATGTGATTTCTAGGAACAATTAACATACCAGGGGAAAACACAAAACATACACATTAGTTCATAATGCATATCAGAAATAAAAAAAAAGCATATATGTCCTCATAATTTTAAGAATTATCAATGGATGAGTGAGTGAGTGAATAAAAACGTCGCTGTTCAGCTACTCGAGGGCTTTTTGTGGATAGGTGAGTGAGTGATAGTTTTGAGTGATCCGTGACCTTGACCCCTAGGCTACCACGGCTACTAATCATCAATGAAAGAATTGTATTTATTCACTACAAATGCTTTAAAGGCATAATCTTCAATGAGTGAATTTTTTATTAACGTCAAACAATAAAGAACACACAGACTATTGACGACGGATCTCATATTGCTTTACCATGGTCAAATGACGAGGACGCGACACCAGAGCTGTGGCATCCCCTCCTTCTACAAATAACCACACCGCACCAACGGGAAGACTTTGAGTGATGGCGGATTTAACTTGCATCATCAGCCCCTCTACACGGCGAGTCTTCAGTGTCACTTGGGCTCGAACTCATGACACCCTGGCGACGAGTTCATAACCATGTCCACTATGCCACTGCAGCTACAGATATAATACTCAAGGCTATTTTAAGAAACATCGCATCAAAGTCGGTTCTAGTTTTAACAATTCATAATATTTAGTACAGAGGATCACTTATATAAAAGTATTCAAGTAAAAAACTCATATATAATATGCGTAAATCTCAAGAATGAATTAATTTTAATTATAACTTAGAAATACCCGATATTTCATTCTGCATATATTAACCCGACACTTCATGCGCAGGGTATGTCATACCCACCACCTAGCTTTTTTCAACATTCCGTTTAAACTTTTTTTGGAAAATAAATAGTTTCTCGTCTAACTGACTTCAAGGTCATATCCTTTGATGGGCTTTAGCTTGTAAACGAATTCTAAATATATATTTTTGGATACCCCCTTTTCGGGTATGTCATACCCTGAGCGTGAATCGCAGTTACAGTTCTAAATGCATGAGCACGCTTTAAAATCTTTCTTATGCAATGGCGTATTACTGTAGCTATGATGAAGAAATATGATATTTAAGTAATTTAATAGATACAGTACAACAGTATTTTTTTCGGATGAAGTAAGTCTCTTTGAGGGGATGATGAGGAAGAATCGAATGATGAAGAGTATAATAGCAAGTATAATTCCTCTACTGAAATCTATTCAGATAATTCAACTGAAGGTAAAATTATCGTCCTTGATAAAATGTAATCTTTAGATTATGACAATATTTTCTGTGTTGTTGAATGTTGCGACAGTAAAAGCGCAAATTATTTTGTTAGAAACCACCTACTGAACATCGAACCAGACGCTGATTTCTGAAGTGTTTTGGATTTCGATTTACAGAAGAATGTAAAGGATATAAAAAACAGCAAGCAATGCCTCTACGAAAGTTTAAAAAAAATTAAGATCCAGAGAAAACATTGCACTCACTCGCGACGAAGACTTAAAGAGTGTATGAGCAATGCACTGAATGCCCTAATAAAAAGAATAGAAAAACTAAATTTACGTGTGAAGAGTGTAATAAACATATTGTATTTCCTACTGTTCTTCTCCTTTTTCACCTTTGAATGCAAATTTTTCGGTAAAAACAGAATGTAAACACCTTTGGGTATGAGATACCTTACGCGTGAAATTAAGGTCGTTTTCTTTCACGCGATGAATGTCAGGTTAATTGATTTTTATGTATAAAATGGTGTAAATTACAGCTATTAATGTAGACATTTGGTTTCAGGAGGCAGTATAGAGAAAATAGAGGTCTAAAGTGGCGTTAAATTTCTTCCTTTGAAAAGCTACAGAAGCCGTCACATCTTAAATGAAATGATGGCTATTGATAGAATTGATAGCTCTTCGTATGACACTGTTGCGAGGCGGAAAAGGAATTTTCAAACAGGCCCTCACAGACGATCCAAAAAAGTGGAAGACTTTCACTCACGGAAGCTGACGCCACAGTGATGAATTTGGAGGACTTTTCTAATTAGATTGAAGAGAAACCATCCGAGTGACCCTGAATGAGACTGATTTCGCTGTGGCAGTGCGTGAAAAATTATTCTCCAACAACATTTATGTCAAAGGTGCAGTGGTGCACACAAGGGTGGGGGGTCTGGAGGTCCGGACCCGCCCCCCCCACCAAAAGTCCTCGATTTTTTTTCGATTGATTATAATTCTATGTATATAGTAGGTAAAAATTAATTAAGTATTTGTTTTTAATAGTTAATTTTATCAATTAATGCTAATTATTCATTTATTAATTAATTTTTTACTGTTTTTTGTTCCCGAAAATCGACAAAATTAAAAGAATATGTTGGAAGGCGTATTGAAGCATGGTATGAGAACAGTGGACTATTGACCTTGGATTCCCCCCCCCCTGAAAAATTCCTATGTGCGTTGCTGCAAAGGTGTAATCACGGTGGGTTCCACGATTACTGCCTCCTTTTCAGAAGCTAATACAACGTCACCTGTCAAGAGAACTTTCTATACTCGTTTTTCTCGGTAATTATGGTGGAATCTTGGATGTATCAATAAGATTTAGAGTTTAAAGGGATGAGAAAGCAGTGGAAACGCAGAAAATGTGAATGAGGCAAAGCTTTAAGACTGAAATTTTGCCTCAACCGAGCTATTCTTTCGATCTCGTAACAAGCGACTTTTTGCTGTTCCAGCATAGTGGCCACGGTAGCCTAATGGTCATGGTCATGGTCACGGACTAGAGTCTGGTATGTTACAGAATTCAAGCCCTTGTGGCACTGAAGACCCACCATGTGGAGGGGCTGATGAAACGTTAAATTTGTCGTGGCTCATATTCCTACCGTTCGCGTGGTAGTTTGAAAAGGCAATGCCAGATCAGGTGTCGTCCACGTTACTTGTCCGTGATTCAAAATTACGAGTTCCGTCACCAATAGCACTCGTGTTACTTTATAGAGTGACGTTCATATTCACTCACTCACTCCAAAACTTTAACAATAAGTTCTTTTTAGTTTTAATTTAACAACCGAAAGCATAGTATAAGTAAATATAGGGGGAAGGGAGGAAATACACACTTATAAACATAAAACGTTCACTTTTGGCAATAAAATTTTTTTTACTGCTTGAATACTTTAAAGATGCATAGATAACAATAGAAATGAAATTATTGAACTATTATTAAATGTAAGTTCAAAGACTCTATGAACTTAATTTTCAATACAATCGTACATTTTAATAATGTCAGAGTATTTTACAATAATGTGTAGACGGTATTACAAAATAACATCAAATTAAAGATAATCTCCTCCATGCAGAAGTGTTTGTGGGAAGGAAAGGAGAGTAATATATTAACCTCGCATTATAAAGCAGTACAAGAGCTATTGGCAATGGACCTCGTAATTTTGAACTTCGGTCAAGTGATAAGGACGACACCTGAGCTGGCATCTTCCTCTCCAAAACCACCAGGGCTCAAAATTAGGCGCTGCCTAGTTAAAATTTAACTTTAACCTTTCATCATATAAGAAATAGAAAATAATTAAGTTGAAGTTGTATAAAAATTAATTCAGTATCAAAAACATTAAAGTGCGTAAAACACACAATGAAAAAAACAACTGGGAAACAGAGGGTTGTGTGCAGCTCTGGTTGGTTCTTTCTTTTGCAATCTTCACCAGGAACGCAACAGCAGTTTGGAATATTAAGAGGACTAATAATGAATCAAATGCTGCGAATCTCGTTGGGATGAGATATTAGAAGAAAAATAAATTAATTCACTGCTGATCCTCGCCACCACGCCAATGGGAGAACTTTGAGCCTCGACATATTTTACGTACATCAGTCTCCTCTACACGGCGGGTCTTCAGCAGTAGGCTTGAAATCACGACTCCGACCACTAGGCTATCGTGGCCACACGCCAATGGAAGGACTTTGAGCTTGAACAGATTTAACATACATCGACCTCCTCTACACGAAAAGGGAAAAAGTAAGTATCATTGCTCAAGTCTGCTTTTAAGTGATAAGTTTAATTTTCTTCGAGTTCTTATTGAAAAGGATAAAAAAAAAAGAAAACTGGTAAAGAATTAAGCATTTTTAAGAATTAATTAATGTAATACTTTAATTTGTATGTAGTCAGGAATTCAAAAAAAAATATTATCGAATTATTTACAATTTTAACATTTTTAAATCACCATGTTTGTCTCCATCTTCCTTCTAAACCATAATGGTACTCAGGGCCGATCCTAGGGTGTCGGCCGCCCGCGTGCGAAGACCTAATGTGCCGCCCCTCTAGAGAATTTTTCATACTTTGACTAATACTTATATTTAATAATATATTTAATTACTTATTATAATACCTACATATTTACTTATTATAATACTTAAATATTTAATTACTTATTGCAATACTTACATATTTACTTATTTATTATAATACTTACATATTTACTTATTTATTATAATACTTACATATTTACTTACTTATTATAATACTTAAATGTTTAATTACTTATTTAATACTTATATATTGAAGTTATAAACTCATCTACCTGTATAAGAGTAAAAAGTAAAACATTAATAAAATTGCAGATAAAATTTGAAGTGCAAAATTTATCTTTTGATCAGATAATGGGCTATGATCGCGGCAAAACACTTTAATAAAGTAATAAAAAAAAACCAAAAATATTACGTTTGAAATAAAAATAGACATTTTGCAATTAAAAAAGCAAAGCTTACAACACAGTATATACTCAGAAAATATAATCTAATAAAAAAAGTACTAAAGCACAAATTTCGTGGAACGAAAAGTGTATAAATCAGTTCTTCTACAAAGACTATTTATAATAAATAATTGTAAAATAACTTTTCTGGCTTTCTGAGAAGCAAATTTGTCAATTATTTTGGTAAAATCAATTTTTTCAGAGATTTCGGATTCAATATAGAATGTGTCCATCTGAAAGCCTTTCTTGTGGAGTATTCCTAAAAACGCCTAGAAAAAATTCAAAAATATGTACCTTACTGTCCGTGAATCTTCCACTAATCCTCTTGGGTAAAATTATTCTTTTTAACTGTAAGTTCAGTTGAAAACCTTTCTCGCGGTGAACTAGACGAGATTTAGCCAACTGTGTACTTCTATTTAAACGTTAGCTTTGGAATAGATGATGATGGTTGAGAACTGAGATTGAATTGTGAATAGAATTACGACCGGAGGTCTTATAAGTTAAACAAGTTATCTAAGAGAATTCAAACCTAGGAGTCAAGAGCGTTCCAGTATTCAGATAAGTGCTTTTATTTATATGATAGTTGAATTAATCCTAGACAATCGCTCTTCCGGGTTCAATGTTTAGTGCATTCTCTCCTTTTAATTGTGCTGGTTGATTAAGTAAAAGTAGTAATAAAATTGTGTTAAAATTACTATGGCTAGTTTTAGCTCGAGCCCCCAAACACCAACGTCCTCTGTGACATTACAGAGTCCAGAATTATAGTGTATAATATTTTGCTTTTTGACAATACGTGTTATTTCATTACGAAGAGATTCAGCTAAAATAGTAATTATTTCATTTTGAAAATGCTGCCCTAAGCTGTGTTTAATACATGTTTTGTTATTTTTGTATTTACTGACATATTTAAGGTTTTCTGAAATAACTGGTACAAATTTGGCCAATATCTAAACTGCATTTAAAAAATTACCATTACCTCAACTTCGTACTTGCTCCTCTGAATGCCAAATTTTGACTGGCTAAAAATTTTATTTTAGCTATCATTCTTTCAATGATGGGTTGTCATCGCTTTTTTCGCTCCATTGTATACATTTCGTTGCTCCGCATTAATACCACAACTTTTTTGCAGCCTTGCCTTTAATTCGCACCCCAATCTTATACAGTTTTACGGGTCTTACAGTATTTTCATGGTTATTATAATAATAATAAAGGGCATTATATTATTGAAATAACTATCCTATTATTGATTTAATAATAATAGGCTAGTTATTTCAATGCTTAAATAATCCGAAAGAATTTTTCGGAAATACATTTTCGATACTTCGATCAGCAATAACACAATTACTTATAAGAATATATTTATACTTGCAACATAATATTACTAAATTTCTCTTGATGTATAAAAAGAAAAAGAGAGAGAAACCCTCTAAAAATACATGTGTTATAATAACTTACATGATTCAGAAGAAAAAAAATTACAATAAAGAAGACAAATGAGGACCTTTTTTAAATACTGAGAACAGTAATGAAGAATGTGCATGTCTTGCTCAGGAAGTGGAAGCTGTCTTATGAAAAACAAGATGTCAATCATTGGCATGGCCAAGTAATTTTAGCGCGTTTTTCACATGTTGTATTTTACAATACAGAAAGTAGTACCATACTTAAAAATAAAAAGAAAATTTTTAAAAATTTAAAAATTATTAAATTTAAATATGATTTGGCTCACATCTAGGGCACAAATGCGACCCAATGCCGAAAACCCGAGGTCAATCGGTTGCTTATTGGCTGAGAAAAAGGTACGACAAAATATGGAACGAAGACGAAATTTGCGTCCTATAATAGCGCTTTTTTTACACTACGTGAAAAACGCGCTAAAAATAAGCATCTATTAATATTATTTCAATTTAATCAAAAGATGAAATTTTACAAACCATCTACTCTTAACTATAGTTATGGATACGTAATACAAAATAATTTCATTGACCTTAAAACTTACTTGTTTTCTTTTAACTCGATAATACTTTCAGTTAAAATCATTATGCACTCATGTGAATTTATTTATTACATAAATATATACGCATTTATACATAAATGTGTATGTGTGTATATATATATATATATATATATTATATATATATATATATATTTAAAAAGACTTTTTTTAAAACGAAATATATTATTTTTATAGTCTGCTTTTTCATGAAGGCAAATGCAATAGAATATTCCTTAACACTTTATCTTAATAGGGTAAAAATAAAGTAGTACCTTCCAATAAGGAACCTTGTGTTTGACAATATGTCCTAAAACCAGAAATTTAAACCCACCAGACCAGATATTTGGCATTTTGTCGTTTAATGCGAAACAAATTACTTTAATTAGAAATTCAAGACGTATTAATCTTTAAATAAATGATATACAAATAAATACCTTAGTCACAAGATTTTTTAAATTTGAAGTTCAAGAAAAATAAAAATTCTTGATAGAAAAAGTTTAATTACTGTATAAATGTTTGAAATCAGCAATAAAATCTTGTACTTACAGAAACTTATTGAAAATAATTCGTTGTACGGATCTTTTTGAAAGCCTGTGCAATGTGTCCACCTAAACTAGCGTTTTTATTTATGTAAACCCAAAGAAAACACGCCCCCACGAGTTGCAATCGCTTTATTACATATTCTGTTTTGTCTCTAAATCAAAACATGGAACAGACAATGTTGCAACATTTTATTTCTCTTTTCGATCCTCTGTTAAATTACATTGATTTATTTGGACAGTACTATTTTTAATTTATTTAAAGAGAAACGTCTTAAATTTAAATGAAATCTTAAAATTTTACAAAAAAGGAAAAAAAGAAGCTTTTCTTCAGTGTCACTTAAATTGAACGTCCCTTAGTAAGAGGTAAATACATGTGAGATCCAAATTCAAAGAGACCGGTAGCAACATTAATTGTGCCTTATTCGGAGGTGCACCTTACAGGATGAATTTGTGTATTATTTTAAGTCTTAAAAATACAAATTAATTCGAAGTTAAAAACATAAATTCCTGTTGCTATTTCAAACGAGCTAAATGTAACAGATTGAATTGTGCCAATTTTAGCAGGCCATTTTTTTTCGAAAATGAGTCTGATGATGGTAGAGAAGTGTTTGTTTGAACTTCGAATAAACAACATTCAAGACTAAAATGAAACATGTTCTTTAGCTCGCTATCTTCCAAAAATTCTTATTGCCTCTGTCCCCTTTAAGTTAGCTGACACCAAACATCCTGTGGGTGGAAAGAATGTCCTTTGTGACCCACTCGGGGTGGTGAGCAAGTTACAGAAGAAAATAAGAAAAACATATCAAATGTCATGATTTAACGCACACACCACCCTCGAACTCTTCAAGGTTCAACACATTGAAAAAACGGACTTTAAACGTGCACAGTACAGAATAAGAAAATAAGATACATGAAATGAAATACCAGATTCACATTGCTAGATACAAATATATAATTGGAAATTGCAAAAAAATAAATCAAATATATATTTAAAAATAAATTATGTGAGAAAACTAGTCAAATATTAAAATGGGTATGTAAATGCAAGTAAATTTTTATAGATATTTATAAATTAGAAAAGTAAACATAATAGCTTTTTAACAAACATAATTTTTAATTCTACATAAAGCAGAATTTTGAAGAATTGTAATTTGCATTCTTCAAATTTCTGCTCTAAACAAAATATTATTCAGCTCTAAACAATTCACCCTGCTCTAAGCAAAATATTATTTTATGCATATTTGTCACCCTTAACGCTGTAATACCCTATACAAATGATAATCGTTTGTACTTATATCCGGAGGTCGGGGGTCCATCTACTTGCTACAACAAATCGCCTCGCAGTGTTATTTTTATTTTTAAAAAAAATCCTGTTATATACACAAATTTTACTAGCAGTAGTTGGCATTTCAATTCAGTCTAAAATAAAATTTTAGATATTTAAATAAGGCGTTTCCAAATAAAAATAATACTATTTCAAAAAATATTTTCATACCAATTCGCAAAAAAAAAAGTATTTTTTAAATTTGGTTAAAATGCCTCGACTCCTTAAAATTTATCGCCTCGGACATGGGTCCAGTTTCCCCGGCCCTAGAGCCGCCCCTGCTGCTAACCTAGAGACAATAGTAATCCCGGTAAGGGGCTATATATAAGTGGATTAGATCATATAAAGTTATTCTCCAACTAGGAGTGTACTTGTAAGCGGCCAGATATATATAGATCAAGAGTAGCTTTTAATATAAGTTTTGTTTTATTTCTGTTTTAGTGCTATGTTGTGAATCGCTTGGTTCGCCTGTTTGATTATATGACATCTGGTTACAATTAGGACTTTAAAAAAAACCCGCATAAAACTAGCATTATTTTTTAACATAATACTAAAGTACCATTAGCTCCTACAACATAAAATTAAATTAAGAACTTCTCTAACATTAATAATACTATGTGAATATTGAGGTGTTTTAAAAATCTTGTAATGAAAATCATTTACTCAAAAGTCAAAAGAAGCTGCAAGAATTTTTCTCTTATAACTTAATACCAAATAAAACTCTCTACAAGAAATACCTTTTGATAGAGGTATAACTCACTAAAAAGGAAAACGAGCATTGTTTATAAGCGTTGTAAAACCCGTAGGCAAAAGCCTCTCTCTCACTTCTTTCCCCTATTTTGTGTGGCCGCGGTAGCCAAGGGGTCAAGGTATCGGATCATGGCTAGGGTGTCATGAGTTCGAGCCCAGTACCGCTGAAGACCCGCCGTGTAGGGGCACGATGCACGTTAAATCTATCGAGAGCTCAAACGTCCTCGCGTAGGTGTGATGTGGAAGGGGGTGCTAGCTCAGGTGTCGTTCGCGTCACTTGACCATGGTTCAAAATTATGCTATCCATCGCCAAAAGCCCTCGTGTAGCTGAACAGTGGGACGTTAATATTTTCTCACTCCCCTATTTTGTTTTTCTAAATTGTAAGATTATTATTAAAAGAAAATTTTAATTTCGCCAAATTCATATTGAGTTTAAACATTATTAGATTAACTGTATTAAATATTTTCGTAAAGCAACTTTCGCAAAAATCTTTTCTCTCTCTCTAGACGCCTTTATTAAACATCGACCCACTGTGCACTGCCCGTCGCTATTAAATAAAAACAAAACCCTTTTTTAATGCGATATTATCGGCTCCACCATGAATTTTGCTATCAGATGAGCGTAGACATTTATGGACAATCGGCCAACACACCATGCACTAACATTCTACTTTTTTTTTTAAAATTATGCTGTGTCATCGGGGAATCAACACTTGATTTTTCAGTAACTGTACAAAATTCAGCATCTTTATTCGATTTATTATAAGTTTTATTTTGAGAAATTAGTAAGAAATTTTGTTTGATTGATAGAACATATACGGCCTGCTGCCGCCCCTTGGTTTGGCCGCCCGCGTGCGGTGCATGCCCTGCACACCTGCTAGGATCG
>BMAO01009403.1:0-15675 GCA_019973975.1 Trichonephila clavata
CGAGAACAATAAAAAAACAAGTAATATTAAAAAAAATTAAGTCAAATTCTTATTTAGGTCAACAAATAAAAAATTTATTTTAGCTAATTTTATCAAATTATTGCAAATAATATAAATATGTACATACATATGACAGAATCATAATATTAAGAGGTAATTTTTTAAAATTATTATTAAAGTTTCACATTGTCATCCAAAACAATCGTGTTTATGAAATTTCAGTTCAACTGAATGCTTTAAAATGTGAGGGGGAAAAATCTCATAAGGCTGTGACCCAAGTGGCTAAAAATGAAGCCAAAGTGACAGTATCTGTTATTATTTAAATAATTAGTTTCAGTCAATTAGTTTTAACTAATTATAATTAAATTATCTTATTGTAACCCAAAAACAGCCATGCATAGAAAATTTCAGCTCAATTGAGCGTTTTAAAATGTATTTTATTAAGATTGAAAATTTGAACAAGATATATATATATATAGGGAGATTGTGAACTAATAGTAGGAATTGAAAAAAAAAGGAACTTGTGTAAGGTAAAAGGGTAAGAGATAACAAAAAGGATAAGAAATAGAGACTAATTACACTGGTCAACATGATTTTTGTCTCATGAGTACCAATAGTTGTACTTAATGCAGTTTTTTATCGTGTTTTCAAATATGTATTCGGAATTTCTCCCTGACCCACAGTTTTTTTTAAATTTTAATTTCCATTAATGTATTTAAATATTTTTTAATAAACGACCATTTGTCCATTGTAAAATAAAAACTCCCAGAGCATTATAAATGTAATGGAACCACATGAGGTCACTCAAATGGTATCATTGCTACTGTTGTGCAAGTTCAGACATGTACAGACACTTTGGCACCAGACACAACAGACAGGCACAGACTAGCATGCATTAATTAGAACGATGTCAGTTGTGAGATAGTAGTGAACCAGTAAACACGTAATTGTGAGTGCTTTGTGTCTGGATTGTTGTATGTTACGTATTTACAAATTTATTTCTTTTAATTTGTTGCTAGTTACAAAATGCAGTGAGTTTGTTTAAATCATCATAACAACTTTTGTTATATATGTGGTGAAGTGACGCTCAAGTACCAAAGGCGAAACCTTACTCCATTAGTAAAAAAGTGTTATGAACTTTATTTTGGGCGTAAAGTGGGGGACCAAACAAGGACCTGGGCCCCACATATCTGTTGTTTATCGTATAGAAGTCTTCTCACTGCATGGAAGAATGGCACACGCCACATGCCATTTGCTATCCCTATGATTTGGCGGAAACCCGAAGATCACTCCTCTGACTGTCATTTCTGCTTAACAAACATTAAAGAGATTACGTCAAAATCAAAACATACAGTGGTGTACCTTGACTTGTAATCTGCAATGAGACCAGTTCCCACACAGCAAAGAATTGCCCATACCAAAGCCTCCAGAACATGTGTCATTAGATGAAGAGAGCTCAAATTCCGATAGAAGTGAGGAAGAAGAAGAAGCAGTTTGTGGTGATACAACTTTTGAACCAAGCTGTTCATCTGAGTCTCATTTATTGACTCAAGAAGATCTTAACGATCTCCCCCCATAAGAGATTTAAAGTTATCCAAAAAACAGTCTGAAATACTTGGTTCCCGGCTAAAAGAATGGAATCTTCTTCGAAAGAATATAAAGATATGTACTTATCGTAGTCGTCATTCTCAATGTAAAGACTATTTTCTGAAGAAAATGGCTTAGTGTTTTGTAATGACATTTCTTCTCTTATGGAGACATTTGGTATTGAACATAACCCTATAGAATGACGCTTGTTCATTGATTCCTCCAAAGCAAGTTTAAAAGCAGTGCTTCTGCATAAAGGACATAAATTCCCATCAATACCTGTGGCTCACTCTGCTAGTATGAAAAAAACATATGAAAACTTTCAATTTATATTGGCAAAGCTTCAATATGCAGTGTTTGAATGGAATATTTGTGGTGATTTGAAGGTAATTGCACTTATTCTTGGTCTGCAGCTTAGTTACACAAAGTACTGTTGTGTTTTGTGTCTTTGGAATAGTAGGGACAGAAAAAACCATTACATCAGAAAAGAATGGCCTAAACGCGAATCATTCATTCCTGGACAGAAAAATGTGAAACATGACGCATTGTGTAATCCTAAAAATGTGTATCTACCTCCGTTACATATCAAACTAGGATTAATGAAGAATTTCGTGAAAGCCATGGGCAATACTCCTGGTTTCATGAACTTAAAACAGAAGTTTCCTAAAATTAGTGAAGCAAAAATTAGTGGGTTCACAAATAAGCTCACTAATGCATGATGAGAAGTTTGAGTAACTATTAAATCCACTGGAGAAAACAGCTTGGCAAGCATTCAAAAATGTAACTCACAGTTTTTTGGCAAGTCTAAAGGAGAAAAATTACCGTGATATTGTTCATGATCTTATAACATCTTATAAAAATTTGGGCTGCAATATGTCCTTAAAAATACACTTCCTGCACTCGCACTTAGATTTCTTCGTGGAAAATCCTGGTGCAGGGAGCGATGAGCACGGGAAACGCTTTCATCAGGAGATTTCAGCGAAAGAAAAGAGATATCAAGGCAAATGGAATACTAATATGCTGGACGATTATTGTTGGAACATCAAGAGGGATACTCCACAGGTGAAAATATAAAACGAAAATAATGAATAAAATATTGAAGAGTTTCAAATTATAAATGCCTGTCTCTATAAAACCTTGCGTGATGAAGAAAAATCGATATCATATTTGAATTCAGGAGAAGAAATGCTATCAGATTCACATATTTTTCTTTTTGAGACAATAAAAAAATGTTTTTTTTTGTTGCCCAGTGTTATTTAGGTACGCAAGGAACGTGAGATTAATGTATCAGAGACACTAAAACCATTGAAAAGGGAAAGGATTACTAAGATACTTCAGGATTGTGATGAATGTACTAATATATATCTAGAAGATGAGCCTCCTGCGGAACGTTGTATAAGGAAGGGAATTTTTCTTTTATTTGACAGTATTTTTATCGGTAATCTACTAAAATACAGATGGAACTTTTTATGATTTTTTCCCAATAAATTTTTTATAAACGGTTTAAAAATAATCCTCAGAAATTACATTTTTTATAACTCTTATAAATTATTTCTAATTAAAAAGTGAAGAAAAATCTGAAAAACTTTTATGCTTTTTTTGTCAAAGAGAACCAGAAGCAATTTTTAAAAATACCGAATAGATTTTAGTAACGAAAATATTTTCCCTGACTTGAAAATAAATGTTTAATGGGAAGTATATTCAGATCTTAGAGTATCATGGCATAGACTGGAGAGAGTATTTAAAAATAAGAAGTATATTGGGAGTTCACAGTACAAAGTGAGAATCTTTTTCACCAAAGTATGACAGGCAGGTGAAAAAAGTTCAAAATGTTGAAATAAATATACGTGTTAAAACTGTCTTAAATTTGAATAAGTTGACCTAAATATTTTAGTCACCCTTTATTCGTTATTAAGTATAATACATCTTATGTAATAATTGAAAAGGTAAATAATAATAATAATAATTGTGGAGTAAATTTTCTTAAGCCAGTTAAGAATTTCAAAAGAAATGTATTACAGTTTCCTCGACTTACGCGAACCCGAGTTACGCGATTTTCAAATCTCGTCGATTCGTCTTTTGTTTAAAAAAAAAAAAAAATTGGTAATGTGATTGAAGAAGTTGACGATCTTAACAGGCAAATGCATTTTGAAGTGGATAGTAATAATGTTCAAGAACTGCTGAATTCCCACAATCAGGAGCTGAAAATTGACGAGCTCATAGAAATGCAAGAGCAAGACATTCAAGAACTTGAGTCCAGTGGTGTAACGGAAAATAATTGGGGCCCCCCCCGCAAAGTCAGGTCCTGGGCCCCAAGTCGAATCTTAGAAATATATTTTAAATTTTAAAAACCGGAATTTTAAATTTTTAAAAAAATTATATTTTATATAGTTCATTCCAAGTATTGAGAATAACAAAAGTGAACTCGGTTTGCTTTCATAGCTTAGAAAATAAGGACAGGTTTGTAGCGATACCAACAAAAATCAAGTAGAAAAAGTCTGCGTTCACTGTTTTAATAGTAACTATAAAAATTACTTTAAGGATATGAGCTATTTAACAGCTGGTTGGATAACCCGTGTGTTGAATACTTCCTGAAGTCGTTTCGGCATTGAATTATTAAGTCTAGTGGTTTCTTCAGAGCTTATCTTCTCTCATTCGTCCTTAAGAACACTCTTTTCCAGCAAGTGTTTATATATATATACAAAGGATTGCCAAACCATAACATAATGTACCTTTATACATCACGTAAAAATATTTATCATTAAACTTTTTCTGAATGCAAAATCAACCGGAGTCTGAGTAAACGAAGTAAATAATGTATAACATTAGAGAGTATTTATAAAATTCATTAAAACTGGAAATCTCTAACGATAGATAACCTGGGAACTTGAATAAAAATGAACACCAAGAAAGACAGGAAGACTGTAAAATAATTTTAGATTTAAAATTCTTATGAAAGAAAAAAGCTATCACTTACCTCATTTTTCATTTCTGAATCCCGGGATAAGCTTCACCTAAAGTTCGATTATATTCTAGCGTATAAATACTGCAACTTTTAATAAGGAGAGTTCTTTGTATGAAGCAAATATGATTTCATGAAAATGAAATAGAAAACTGATACCTTCCAATATGCTTTATTTCCATTATGCTTCATTTGATTGAATACTCATAAATCTACCATCAAATGCTCTCGTTTAAAATGCTCTCCATGCTTTTCCAAGAATCGTAATACTATTTTACTTGAAAAAAGCATAACAGATGTATGTTATTTACGATTTTGCTAAATGATATTGAAACACATGGGGGGGGGGGCTGAAGACGCCAATTATTTTCTCTGCTACTTCTTAAAAAGCAAATCATGTCTTTTCCCCCCCTCCCTATTGCTAATGTAATGTATACAGTAATAATAACAGTGATGAAATTTTTGTATCTTCCTAGCATTTTATCCGATTCCCCGTTTGCCAGTTTTATTTGTTAGTAATTAAGGTTTAAAAAGAAAACCCTCTAAAGAAAAAGTATATCTCGTTGACTGGATTACAGCAAATGAAAAAAAAAAGTTTTTTGATTTGGCTATGTAGGATTAAAGATATGTAATGAGCGTATGAAAGTTTTGATGATGAATGACGCTTGATCGCTGATTGGAAAATCGCTTAAAAATTCGATTTCGAAAAATGTGAAGCGAATTTTGAGAAAAACTACGTTCAGGGCCTCAGTAAGGCTTTGCCCCCCCCCCCCGCAGTACGGGTGTTGCGGGGGTGCACGTTACGCCACTGCTTGAGTCTTTAGACCTAGTTCAATCAGAAGATCGAATGACAGTTGGGAATTTGACAGAAGGTTTCATATTAATCGAAAAAGGGTTACAACTTTTAGAAAATATAGACTCCAACGATGAGCGTATTTTTTTAAGCAAAACAAGGTATATAAAAAAAAAGTTAGGTTACTGCTAGAAAATTTTGAGGAAGGAAAAGAAATCTTTGAGCTGGCAGACTACTTTGTTACATTTTATGAAACCTTCTAGATTACATTAACTTCGGTTTACGAATAATAATACTAATAATTATTATTACTTTAATTATTATATTAATTATTATTTCATTATTTTAATTAATACTAAATTATTATTTTCTTTCGTCTCCACCCCCAAATAAAATAATTGATATGTTTTGATATGCAAAATCATACCCCGAATTACGCGAATTCGACATATGCGGTTATCACTTAGTCCCACCTATCGCGTAAGTTTTTGGGGTATTACTTTACTGTATTTGTGTAATATTTAATTTGAAAGGAAACTTATTATATTAGTAACAGAAGAAATGAATGACTACAAAACCTAATTATGCTTTATGTATTAGAGAGTAATACTGAATATACATATATTTTATTGCACAATAAGCAAAATAAAAAAAGTTTAAATGTATGAGTGTGTGTGAGTGTAGTTTTTCTTTATAACGGGCAGGACTTGCATACAGATTATATATATTCTTGATTTCATGATTTCACCCAAAATATAATTCGGTTGCAAATTTAAACATAAGACTGTTAATGAAAAGTAACAAACTTTATCACCTTATCTTGTATAGATATTGGTAAATACTGATTATACAGACAAAATCTCTATGAATACCTGTTCTTCATTTCAAAACGAATTTCGAGGAATTTATATGCAAAAAAGGAAGGATTTAAAAATACATTGAAATAATTTCAGTCATAATGATCTTAGTATCCAATCTTTCAGGCAAATATTCGATAGAATATCTTCTTTAACCCGGGAGCAGGTGCGCACTCAATACTAACATTAATGGTCACGCGGGGTGGCTGAGTCACCCAAATCCTTTTTTTGTACTTATTTTTATTGTACACGAACAAAAACTATTATTTCAGTGAGAATTTAAGTAAGAGAAAGTATATTTACCTACTTTTAATGACTTTTCAATTTTTTGTTGTTGACAATTTGAGAAAAAATATCAATCAAACTGAACCAAGAAGTTTCAAATATGCTTGTCTATAATAAAGGACTGAAATCCGTGGTACTTTTCCTTAAAATTTACAGGCATTTTATCTGCATACTAAATTGCCATATTTCGTTCAAATTATTGTAGTTTTATTGTCCTTTGATGATTGATAAATAGCATGCTGAACTTTTTCTTGCTTGTGTCTTTTTGACAGGGCAAAGTGTGCTACACTTATGGCTTCATATTTTTCTTGCTGGAGTTGTTTAGGTGGCATTTAAAAAATTTCTTTTCAACTCAAACGTTTCAAAATCATCCCTTTTCTCAAATTTTCTTTCGCTATCATGATTAATATGCAATATTTCATCAGTTTCTTCCCTTGCTTGATCAGTTTCAACTTCCTTCAACAGAGATCACAGAGGGCCATTTCTTTTTTTATATTCTGCTCATTTACATTTATAAACCATAATAAGTCATACAAACAGCAATAAAAACCATTTAATTGTTCACAGGGGGAAATCTAGCAGTTCATGAAAAATATTTTGGAACATAAGTGGAGGCGCGGAGTACTCAGTCAAAACAAGTACCTTAAGTCTTATGAAAAAACGTTTGCCACTTCCAAAAAAGAGGGAGATATGGGACAAATACATTTTAGTTCCAATGAATACTGTCATACAGGAGGACTCTGTCAAGATCACTGGTAACAAATAAGCAGTTTTCCCAGAATTAACGATTTCGTGAGCCTGGGGTGACTCCATGCCCTGCGCGCCTGCTCCCTGGTTAATCGTTCATTTTTCGTTCAACACGCTTCACCTAAAGTACCTATTAAAAATCCATATGTTAGCAATGTACCCAAGCTAGTAACAAGCAGATGTTTCTCCAGGACATAAATCTTCCATAAAGTTAGGTTACTCTCCCTTGTACAAACTTCATTAAACTTTGTTTTCTTGAGATTTCGGGGAAATCTGCCTTTCAAACACTGTAAAGTAGTTTGAGTTTCTTTCGCCATTTCATTTGTTTTGGATGCCGAGATCATTATCAGTAAATGAAACGTCAAAGAACAAATTATAGAACAAAGAACACCAACAAAGTATTCAATCGTCTTGTGCTTAGAAAATGCCAATCTGTATCCTCTCCAGAATAGTTCAATCATACTCATAACGATTGCAACGAAAGTTGGGAACGAAAACTCTTTATCCACTTCAATCATGCTTTTCGTAATATTTTCATAGTTATTAAGTAAATCCGTGTGCTCATTGATAAAGGATTGATGACGAAGTAAGCAGAGGAGATGGTCAAACAGCAATTGAATAACTCTGCAGATAAGGCTATAGTAAATCACGAAGATTAAAATAATAGATTTAATTACTAAAGAGAATAAAAGCTCAGAGATTAAAAGAACGAAAGAACAAATGAATGACAAACGGGAAGAAAATTCCATTCCTTTGAAAAATTCTTCGGAAACTTTAGATTTCTTGCGAGCAATGAAGCAGAACGTTATGGTCCAAATTAGAATTAAAATTTGAATAAAAATAAAATAAATGGTGCTCATCCATTTTTCAATTCTGTAGTTATACTGTGGTCTCAAAGCATTAAGTAATTTCTTTAACTTTTCTGATGTGCGTTTAATTGCTTGGCGCTTTCTTAAGATTGATATGTAAAAGAGAACTTTCAACAGAGTTAGGAAAGCATGTGTAATTTCTTTTGATCCTCTGTTTAAAATTATGATCCATAATATTGCATTTACTATCGCTAAGCAGACAATAACAATAAGAAGATATCTGATATAAGTATTAAAAGATGAAATAAATTTCGTCCCTCTAACTTCCATTTTCTGTTTAGACCGAGAGGAATGATGTGCCATTTCAACTCCGAACACCTGAAGAAGAATGAAAAAGAATTCCCTCACGAGGCCTTTTTCAGCGTTGTCAAATATTTTTGTAGGGATTTTGTCACTAATCCAATCTTGTGACTCCTTGATGGGTAATTCTTACTTTTGCTCCAACACTTTTTGATTTGTTTCTTTTCAACATAAATTAATAATTTTTCATTCAAATTTATATATTTTAAAGAAGAACGCCTTCACTTCAAATTGATTCCGATAAAAAAAGCTATTGCTTTTGGAAAATATTATGTATTGAATAGAAATTCATAAGTTACCCCTTCTATACTTACTAACTTCAGTTTCTTTCTTTTTACGTGCATAAAATATATCACTTCTTTGTTTGGGATAAGTTTTATGCTAGTAATAATAGAAATTGAATATAGGTACGAAGACACATATAATCTTTTCAAACTGCTTATTTTTCCTGCTAAATTAATGAATGCCTTATGGTTATTATTGCTTTTAAAATGTATTCATATTAATGTCATTGAGCCACGTGTGTTTTTTAAAAATAAAGTATTCCTCATCCATTTAATTCACAAAGAAATTTTATAGATTTTCTTTTCATTTCATATTTTAGTTTGCATGCATGTTTCTATAGAAACATAAAAATAGTATGCTATTTCAGAAGTACAAAAAAACACGTTTCTCAGCATAATGTATTACCTATTTGTTTATAACAACGTAAAGTGAAAAAATGCCTTATTAAATCTTTCAGGGGCAGTGATTTCCTAATGAAATCACCTATTCATACATAAAAGTAGGAGCAATTTAATGAAATTTGGTCTGGAAGTGATTTTTTTTATGCAAAAAAAAAAATCTCACTTTAAAACCAAATTCTTGTGATTAATCACGTTTTAAAGTTAAAAAAAATCACCTCTAGACCAACATCCAGATTGCTCTGACTTTTATGTAAGGAAGTATGCATGGATATAAGGTTCATCGTGCAACACCACCGCACCTGAATATTCTCGTGTAAGTGAATAAGTGATTTTTGGATTTTAGACTGGGGAGTAAAATTAGGCTACGCTACGGCTTAATAATAACAACAACAAAATTGAATATAAATTGTATATATATAAATATTTTAAAATATAAGTTTAAAATATTTTTTTCTCTTTGAAAATAGATTCAAAATGAGAAGAATAACAATAGGATAAAGTGAGTTGTACAGGATGTTACTGAACTTGACCGATAAATTCAGAGGGACGATAGTAGTCAGCATGTCGAAGACAAATTACCATAAAACAGGGAGTCACAAACCCCGTTTAGTTGGAGGAATTCGCACAAAGAGTTCTGATGGGTGTGATGCTGAGTGGAATGAAAAGGGACAATAAGACTTAAGAAAAACATTTATTAGACGTAAAAGCCTGTTTACAGTAAGAACAATACATTGCAGCTCGACCCAGAAATGCAACGACAAGTGATTGTCACAGGACCGCTTTTCCGCTTAGGCACACTAAGCACGTGCCTAGGTGTAAAAGATTTGGGGGCGCAAAAAAAAATAATAAATAAATAAAAAGATGGCGAAAAAAATTAACATTTCTGCGAACAAACCACTGTCTGGCGAATCATGTATGCTTTGCTCATGTGTGCCCGGAAGTATGGAAAATATCTAATTTGGAAACAGTTTGAGGCTGTTATGCACTCAAAATGATATTACAATGTACACTTATTACAATGATGTCATTAATGATTTTGCAAAAATCAAAAATCGAAGAAAGCTTTATTGTACAAGTACAATGACAGAGTGGCTCAACAAAGAACAAGGATGTCTAAAAGTAACAGATAGTAAAGCGAGATAAACGAAGATAATTAACAGGTTGACAGCAGCTCATACAATAATATATACTCTATAGTATAATTAATTGCAAACGATTTCATAAATTTACAGTACTATTTCGCAAAAGGGTGAGTGGTCCATGATGCCGTAAGTTAAGAAATGAACAAGAGTGGGAAACCATGCCTCTATCGTTTCTTTATGTTGCCGATTGCCAGTCCGGGACACGGTGGGAGCATAGTGGATGGATAATGGAAAGGCTATATAAAAAGAGCAAAAACAAAGAAAGGAAAAATTAACTCTCGAACCAAAACTTGAAAGATTAAAATAAAAGAGGGTGCTCAGAAAATAGTGGGGGTGTAATAATTTGAAGGGCCTAGGGAGGTTAAAAACGACCTTGGATTGTCCCAGAAATTGTTAGAAGCTGTGGCCGAGTAGATCATACCACAGCCAATACCGTCGGACGACGGATTGTCGAATGTGTTCAAACAAATCCGATGTGCTGGTAATACCAGCATTCGGGCAGTTTCTGTATAACCTTAGTTTCGTTTGACCAAACCCCTCGACTGGCTCATCGTCCTCCAGAAGGCTACTATTATTTCGGGGTTTTGGACCTCATGTTCTATGGGGATTCAGCATCCTCATTCGGCTTACTATCTCCCCTTTGAATTTGTCGGTCGAATTCAGCAGCTCCCTGTATTATAATAATTATGATTCATAAATGCTAATTAAAATGGTTATTATTTGTACGTATTAAATAATGATTTTTATGAAGAGAAATACAAAGATTAAATGAAAGAGAAAAAGAAGAATTATATCTTTCTCTGTCTTTGTTAAACAATATATGTTTAACAAAGAATGCAACCAGTTATGACATGCCATTCTTACTGTATTCATGATCTTATAACATCTTATAAAAATTTGGGCTGCAGTATGTCCTTAAAAATACACTTCCTGCACTCGCGCTTAGATTTCTTCGTGGAAAATCCTGGTGCAGGGAGCGATGAGCACGGGAAACGCTTTCATCAGGAGATTTCAGCGAAAGAAAAGAGATATCAAGGCAAATGGAATGCTAATATGCTGGCCGATTATTGTTGGACCATCAAGAGGGATACTCCACAGGTGAAATATAAAAGAAAATCGTGATTTCTTAATTTCTAGGTGAGTCCGAATGTTCGAATATTGTGTACTTAAGAATGCAGAAAATATTGAAGAGTTTCAAATTATAAATGCCTGTCTCTATAAAACCTTGCGTGATGAAGAAAAATCGATATCATATTTGAATTCAGGAGAAGAAATGCTATCAGATTCACATATTTTTCTTTTTGAGACAATAAAAAAATGGTTCTTTTGTTGCCCAGTGTTATTTAGGTACTCCAGGAACGTGAGATTAATGTATCAGAGACACTAAAACCATTGAAAAGGGAAAGGATTACTAAGATACTTCAGGATTGTGATGAATGTACTAATATATATCTAGAAGATGAGCCTCCTGCGGAACGTTGTATAAGGAAGGGAATTTTTCTTTTATTTGACAGTATATTCTACTAAAATACAGACGGAACTTTCTATGATTTTTTCCCAATAAATTTTTTATAAACGGTTTAAAAATAATTCTCAGAAATTAAATTTTTTATAGTTCATATAAATTATTCCTAATTAAAAAGTGAAGAAAAATCTGAAAAACTTTTATGCTTTTTTTGTCAAAGAGAACCAGAAGCAATTTTTAAAAATACCGAATAGATTTTAGTAACGAAAATATTTTCCCTGACTTGAAAATAAATGTTTAATGGGAAGTATATTCAGATCTTAGAGTATCATGGCATAGACTGGAGAGAGTATTTAAAAATAAAAAGCATATTGGGAGTTCACAGAACAAAGTGAGAATCTTTTGCACAAAAGTATGACAGGCAGGTGAAAAAAAGTTCAAAATGTTGAAATAAATATACGTGTTAAAACTGTCTTAAATTTCAATAAGTTGATCTAAATTTTTTAGTCACCCTTTATTCGTTATTAAGTATAATACATCTTATGTAATAATTGAAAAGGTAAATAATAATAATAATAATTGTGGAGTAAATTTTCTTAAGCCAGTTAAGAATTTCAAAAGAAATGTATTACAGTTTCCTCGACTTACGCGATTTTTAAATCTCGTCAATTCGTCTTTTGCTTAAAAAAAAAAAAAAAAAAAAAAAAAAAAAAATTGTGGTAATGTGTGATTGAAGAAGTTGACGATCTTAACAGGCAAATGCATTTTGAAGTGGATAGTAATAATGTTCAAGAACTGCTGAATTCCCACAATCAATAGCTGAAAATGACGAGCTCATAGAAATGCAAGAGCAAGACATTCTAGAACTTGAGTCCAGTGGCGTAACGGAAAATAATTGGGGCCCCCCCGCAAAGTCAGGTCCTGGGCCCCAAGTCGAATCTTAGAAATATATTTTAAATTTTAAAAACCGGAATTTTAAATTTTTTTAAAAATTATATTTTATTTAGTTCATTCCAAGTATTAAGAATTACAAAAGTGAACTCGATTTGCTTTCATAGCTTAGAAAATAAGGACAGGTTTGTAGCGATACCAACAAAAATCAAGTAGAAAAAGTCTGCGTTCACTGTTTTAATAGTAACTATAAAAATTACTTAAGGATAATGAGCTATTTAACAGCTGGTTGGATAACCCCGTGTGTTGAATACTTCCTGAAGTCGTTTCGGCATTGAATTATTAAGTCTAGTGGTTTCTTCAGAGCTTATCTTCTCTCATTCGTCCTTAAGAACACTCTTTTCCAGCAAGTGTTTATATATATATACAAAGGATTGCCAAACCATAACATAATGTACCTTTATACATCACGTAAAAATATTTATCATTAAACTTTTTCTGAATGCAAAATCAACCGGAGTCTGAGTAAACGAAGTAAATGTATAAAATTAGAGAGTATTTATAAAATTCATTAAAACTGGAAATCTCTAACGATAGATAACCTGGGAACTGAATAAAAATGAACACCAAGAAAGACAGGAACACTGTAAAATAATTTTAGATTTAAAATTCTTATGAAAGAAAAAAGCTATCACTTACCTCATTTTTCATTTCTGAATCCCGGGATAAGCTTCACCTAAAGTTCGATTATATTCTAGCGTATAAATACAGCAACTTTTAATAAAGAGAGTTCTTTGTATCAAGCAAATATGATTTCATGAAAATGAAATAGAAACTGATACCTTCCAATATGCTTTATTCCATTATGCTTCGATTGATTGAATACTCATAAATCTACCATCTAATGCTCTCGTTTAAAATGCTCTCCATGCTTTTCCAAGAATCGTGTAAAAACTATTTTACTTGAAAAAAGCATAACAGATGTATGTTACTTACGATTTTGCTAAATGATATTGAAACACATGGGGGGGGGGACTAAAGACGCCAATTATTTTCTCTGCTGCTTCTTAAAAAGTAAATCATGTCTTTTTTTCCCCTCCCTATTGCAAATGTAATGTATACAGTAATTAATAACAGTGATGAAATTTTTGTGTCTTCCTAGCATTATCCGATTCTCCGTTTGCCAGTTTTATTTGTTGTAATTAAGGTTTAAAAAGAAAACCCTCTAAAGAAAAAGTATCTCTCGTTGACTGGATTACAGCAAATGAAAAAAAAAAGTTTTTTGATTTGGCTATATAGGATTAAAGATATGTAATGAGCTTTTGAAAGTTTTGATGATGAATGACGCTTGATCGCTGATTGGAAAATCGCTTAAAAATTCGATTTCGAAAAATGTGAAGCGAACTTCGAGAAAAACTACGTTCATGGCCTCAGTCAGGCTTTGCCCCCCCCCCCCGCAGTGCGCGGGGGTGCACGT
Source organism: Trichonephila clavata (assembly GCA_019973975.1). NCBI lineage: Eukaryota > Metazoa > Arthropoda > Arachnida > Araneae > Nephilidae > Trichonephila > Trichonephila clavata. Next base: position 14,062 of record BMAO01009403.1, read on the forward strand.
TACGCCACTGCTTGAGTCTTTAGACCTAGGTTCAAGTCAGAAGATCGAATGACAGTTGGGAATTTGACAGAAGGTTTTATATTAATCGAAAAAGGGTTACAAATTTTAGAAAATATAGACTCCAACGATGAGCGTATTGTTTTCAGCAAAACAAGGTATATAAAAAAAAAGTTAGGTTACTGCTAAAAAATTTTGAGGAAGAAAAAGAAATCTTTGAGCTGGCAGACTACTTTGTTACATTTTATGAAACCTTCTAGATTACATTAACTTCGGTTTACGAATAATAATAATAATTATTATTTACTTTAATTATTATATTAATTATTATTTCATTATTTTAATAATACTAAATTATTATTTTCTTTCGTCTCCACCCCAAATAAATAATTGATATGTTTTGATATGCAAAATCATACCCCGAATTACGCGAATTCGACATATGCGGTTATCACTTAGTCCCACCTATCACGTAAGTTTTTGGGGTATTACTTTACTGTATTGTGTAATATTTAATTTGAAAGGAAACTTATTATATTAGTAACAGAAGAAATGAATGACTACAAAACCTAATTATGCTTTATGTATTAGAGAGTAATACTGAATATACATATATTTTATTGCACAATAAGCAAAATAAAAAAAGTTTAAATGTATGAGTGTGTGTGAGTGTAGTTTTTTCTTTTTAACGGGCAGGACTTGCATGTAGATTATATATATTCTTGATTTCATGATTTCACCCAAAAATAAATTCGGTTGCAAATTTAAACATAAGACTGTTAATGAAAAGTAACAAACTTTATCACCTTATCTTGTAAGATATTGGTAAATACTGATTATACAGACAAAATCTCTATGAATACCTGTTCTTCATTTCAAAACGAATTTCGAGGAATTTATATGCAAAAAAGGAAGGATTTAAAAATACATTGAAATAATTTCAGTCATAATGATTTAGTATCCAATCTTTCAGGCAAATATTCGATAGAATATCTTCTTTAACCGGGAGCAGTGCGCACTCAATACTAACATTAATGGTCGCGCGGGGTGGCTGAGTCACCCAAATCCTTTTTTTGTACTTATTTTTATTGTACACGAACAAAAACTATTATTTCAGTGAGAATTTAAGTAAGAGAAAGTATATTTACCTACTTTTAATGACTTTTCAATTTTTTTTGTTGACAATTTGAGAAAAAATATCAATCAAACTGAACCAAGAAGTTTCAAATATCCGTGACTATAATAAATGACTGAAATCCGTGGTACTTTTCTTTAAAAATTTACAGGCATTTTATCTGCATCTAAATTGCCTATTTCGTTCAAATTATTGTAGTTTTATTGTCCTTTGATGATTGATAATAGCATGATGAACTTTTTCTTGCTTGTGTCTTTTGACAGGGCAAAGTGTGCTACACTTATGGCTTCATATTTTTCTTGATGGAGTTCTTTAGGTGGCACTTAAAAATTCTTTTCAACTCAAACGTTTCACATTCATCCCTTTTCTCAAATTTTCTTTTTCTCTATCATGATTAATATGCAATATTTCATCAGTTTCTTCCCTTGCTTGATCAGTTTCAACTTCCTTCAACAGGGATCACAGAGGGCCATTTCTTTTTT
>BMAO01009404.1:0-20461 GCA_019973975.1 Trichonephila clavata
GAAATAAACAAAATGGCTTATACAGCCTTATACAGATCACCTCAAATACACATCTCTTTCAGATTTAAATTAAAAAAATATAGCAAGAAATAAATTGTCCTTAAATGAAATTCCAGAAAACTCCTTAAAGCAAAAATGTATGCTCTTTTTTAAACAGTTATCTGTATTTACTAGATTAATATATATGTAATACTAAACCCGATATCAATTTTCTAAGCATAAGATCAATCTCAGAGTAGTAATACTAGAAAGTTACCATAACGAAGCATCACTTGATTCTAGTCCTATATAATCTTCGATCACTTGATGATTGCCCTAATGTGGTATTACTTCATGATCATCATACTAACGTATTATTAGATAGCTGTTTTAAAGCATTTATCATTTGATATTCCCTATATATAGTAATACTTCAGCTTACATTACCTCGACTTAGCCGAATTCGGAGTTTCGTACATTTTAAATCTCGTAGATTCATGCTCATTAAATTTATCCATAATCATTTCCAGAGCCTAATGAAATCAGTAATTTGATTTAAGAAGTTGTCGATCTTGTCAGACAAATAAATTCAGAAGTGAACAGTGATGGCTTTCAAAAACTGCTGGATTCCCACAATCAGCTGACAATTGATGAACTCATAGAAATGTATGAATAAGAGTAAGATGTTGAAGAACTTGAGTCTGTAGACCCAGTTCTATCAGAAGATCGAATGACGTTTGGTAATTTGACAGGCCTCAGTTTAATTGAAAGAGGGGGGCAAATTTTAGAAAATGCATGCTCCAACGAATAGCGTATTTTTTTAACAAAACAAGGAATACAAAATCCATTAGCATGAAATTTTGATAAAGAAAAAAAGGTGTTTGAGCCAGCAGACTACTTAAAGCCTTCTCCCCAAAAAAACTTTGGTTTTTGATTTTGTATTTGTTTTACCTATCAATTTCTTAAGCATTTTTTGCTACATTATTATAATAATTTTCTTTCGTCTCCGTCCGCAACTAATATATGTATAAGATATATGTATTTATAAACGAAATCATACCTCAACATACTGGAATTCTACTTATGCAGTTTCACTCAGTCCCCCCTATCACGTAAGTTCGGGGTATTTACTGTATTGTTGTAAGACAGAAGTTGCAAAATGTGGAAGTATCGTTAAGTTTTATTTATTACTGAAAAATAACCAAGATATGTAGATAAAAATTTATTCTGCATATTAATTGATCCTTACATAAATAATGTTGTAAGTAAAAACTGTGGGGGGTGGGGGTCTACTCGAAACCCCTCTCTCACCGTCCTGCGCTGTTCTAGGTGTGGGGAGGAAAAAATGCATCACCAACAAACTCCATAATAACAATTAGTTTTATTTAGTCTTTGAACACACACTTAAACAATCACAAGTGAAACTATAAGAAGAAACCTAGGAGTGATATCTAAAGCATTGTATCTTCCTAATAACCATCTCTAAGTAAACCCGACTACGAGAAATAGATAAGGAGAACAAGTACTAATGCACCGATAGCTAATTATAATTCTACTAACCTAAATCTTCAATCTAATAATTTAATCTCAACAATTACTTTCTTAACGCGCTCTAGATTTGTGAATGAAATACTTCGATATGCACACTTACTTAACAGCTTCACGGCTCCTTCTCCCCTACATCCACAAAACCTATAGACTTTATGTAGTCACACTAATTTACATGTATCTCGTGTTCTTCTTGAAAGGCTGTGAATTAATGTAAATGCTAGCCCCAAAGTTTCCCCAAGAGGATTAGTAGGGAAAATGTCGCAAATAGACACGTCACAACTGTTAACGTTGATTTTTGTTTGGTCTCAGGAAGCCATAGTTTGAAGTAACCTAAAGGAAAGAGAAGCTAGGGATTCGTGGTGGGATTATTTTCATTGATAAATCAAAGTTCTTGGTAAATCCCTATTGAAATTATGGCTAATTATGAAAATAAAAACTCATCATTTGATATTCTGCTGTGAGGTGGAAAAGGAATTTTCAGATGCTTCCACAATGAAGAAAAGAGAGAAAGAAAGAAAAACCATCCGAATAATCATGCATGAAACTAATTTTAGTTAAAGTATCCGTTAAAAATGACCAAATTCAGTCAAGACAGAATTTTTTATTATTATTGAATAGAGCTTTCTTTTGACTTTACGAAACATACTTTGTTTTATTTCTACACTACCTAGAGGCCAAGTTACAATCAATTTTATAAAGTTAGAAAAACCGGAAGTGGGTTTTTGATCTACCAGAAGTGGGCATTTCAATTGCTCAAAGTCTATCATTGCGAGTCTGATAACTCAAAATATTACGAACATATTTCTATGAAACTGTTTGAACCTGATATTTATGTTATTTTCTACAGAATGTAATAAAATATTTCTCATTGTATGAATACTTTTTATGTCTTGTTATTTAAATAATGGTCTCATACAGAATGTAACATTTCTTGTAATGTTTACTCAATCAGTTCTAAAAGTTTCAAATTTTAATAGAAAATTAAAATTTTAGTACATTTTTTAGATAAATGCATCTAATTTGTAATACTTTAATACTAATAGTAATACTTTTATTAATATATATGTTCATTACTTCTTTCTCTAAATGCTCTGAAGTTTTCAAAAATATTGCTAAAATTTCACTTTTAATTGTGATTTTTGTAAGATTCAGGTAATTTATTTTAAATATTGATAGTTAAATAGTTATATTTGTTGGTATTGAGTCCTAAAAAGAATTTATAATGTTTTAGTATGCTGTTTTTTTTAAAAAAAAGTACTCCGAACGTGTTCGGATACCTTAAGGCATTGTGTGGATAATAATTAATAAAGATCCACAAGCTAAAAGGCAGCATGTTGGGTTCCACAATTTTTCAAGTTCAAACACTGCGTGATTTGTCAAGAGAGATATTAGATCTTTTGATGCAAGCGCAAGATAACTTTTTGGTCACCTGGTAATTGTGGATGAATTTCATAATTCAAAGATCAAACAGATAAACATGATGTAGTAATAGAGCTACTCACCTCCTCCAGCAAGAAGGCTAATGCGCGCAAAATTCTGCAGGGGTGCATGTTCATGCTGTCTATTTTAGAGACTGCCATGGGGCTGTCTCAATGGATTGCCTGAAGAAGGGCTCGACAAGCACTAGTGGTTATTACTGCACGCAGAAGAACAAATTTCATGATACCCCTATCAAGAAATGGCGTGATATAACTCCCAAAGGCTTCTTTTTTTATGATGACAATGCAACTGCTCGCTCATTTGAAGGTATGGTTGGGGAATCAAAGCAATGGGGCTTTGAAACTTTGCCACATCCATTCTATTCTCCCAATGTCTTTCAACGGTGCCTCCTTTTACAAGTCGCAAACAACGAAGGACAGGAACAAAAGCCCTTAACGAGTGGCCAGAATAGGGATTCCTTTCGTCTCAGTCGTCTAAGGCAGAGGTTCCCAAGCGTTTTTGTCTCATAGACCCCTTGCCATGTTTTTCGCTTTGGGGTAGATCCAATGCTTAATTAATATTGAATTTTTGCAAATTTATCAACTTAAATGTCTTTTTGGCACTACTACTTCTACTTCAAAAGAATTAAATTTCTAACTGTAATGAAGTATAGTGTTTAAAATTTAAAAACCACATGTAAATTAATTAAATTAAAAGTTAATTAATACATGAAACTGTTAAATAAACTAACTAAACGACAAACAAATGATTTTAATGGGAAGGATGAATCTCTAGCAGTACAATATCAAATTTCCAACATTTGGTATCAATCTTGTCTGATTTAACCTTAATTTATTTCCCCCCTCTGTTAGTGCCCAGTTTTTTTTTTAAGTTTTTTTTTTTTTTTTTAGAGATTGGAAACCACGCTGAAAGTCCCTCACTTTAAGAAAAGCAATGAAAAATTTCCTCACGATATTCCATAAGTCGGGACAAATAACAGTTTCGACTTTTGAAAGCCAAAAAATTACTGGCATCCAGTAGCGCCCACAGAAATTTGTCAAGGGGGGAGTCCATGGACGAAAATTCTCCAACTCGTATCATACTTCAATACAACACCAATTGATTCTTCTGATTTTGTTAACAAAAAACAGTACAAAATAAATATTTGAATTAATATAATTAGCAGTAATTAATAAAATAAATTGTTAATTACAAGTACTTAATTAAATTTTACGTTATATATATATAGGATTATCATCAATTGAAAAAAACTCAAGGATCTTAGGGGGTATTCGGACCCCTAGGACACCCCCCTTGTGTACGCCACTGCTGACATCCATCACTAAACTTTAAGATCTTCGTTACTGTTTATTACGAACAGTTCCTATTGTAATGTGATATTTTTTTTTCAATTTGACTATTCGAATTCATTGCCTACTGTTTTGCCATAGTCAAATCATTCTCAAACCTAACTTCAAAATCTGAATAAAAGGCATTTAAATGTTGAATGTACGTTAAAACTTTCTGACAATGTCTGTGACAAATTAAGAAAATTCGGGACCTTCAGTATTATACTTCTTTAATTTAACCCAGGAAAGAGAAGCTGAAATGTTTCTTGCTTTAATAAAATTTATGCTGTCACCTTGTAAATTCAAATTAATTTCATAATATTTAGTAAATAAATCTGTTGAATAGGTAAAATTTGGTTTCCACATGATTATAACTTTTTTTTAATTAGTTACGGTTTAGTTTAATGAGAGCCTCTATCATAGACCCCCACTTACACCTCATGAACCCCCAAATTAATTTTTGGCTGGTGTAGACCCCTTGGAGGTCGTCGTAGACCCCTGGGGGTCTATATAGACCACTTTGGGAATCACTGGTCTAAGGTATGCACAGTGTACACTTCGGATCCGAGGGTAGCCAGTTCAAATACACTGCACCCAAGTCCTCAAGGTCACCATGAGTCTTCCTCCCCTTTGTCACCAACAGCCTGCTGCCGAACTGGTGACTCAGCAATTGAACGCTAGATGGCAGCACAGCCTAACGATACTAGTTGATTATGCATTCAGTTCACACAGATTCTAATTAAGACATTCTCAATAAATCACGATAATTGATTCAAAAAATGGCAGCGGCGCACGCGTTAACTAGACCCGCCATCTCAAAAAGAGATTGCCCGCAACCTCATCGAAAAAACGTTCCAATGACACTCAAACCTACTGGAGATGTATAACAGTTGCAGTTTTTGGCAGGAAAAACTACTTTCCATCAGTAACGTTCAGAAAATCAAAACAGAAAAAATCAACTTTCTTCTCTAGTAAGTGGGTATGCAGGTGCGCCTCCTTTTGCAAGTCACAAACTATAAAGTACAGGAATAATAATTCTTAACTACTGGCTCGAAAGGGATTCCTTTCGTCTCAGTCGTTTAAGGCATCAAATAAACACTCTTGTCAAGGTCATCAGCTTGTCACCGATTTCGCTTCAGGCGAGTTTTTCTCATTCCACAGTTCAAAGAATCACTTCAAAATTGGAAATTAACAATAAAAAGGACATCAATCAAGAGAGAAACAATGGCTCTCGACACAATCTGAGAACAATGACGGCATTCGAAAAGTCAAGAAATTTTGAGAGCAATGCTTAACTCTGGATGGTGACTATGTAGAGATCTTATGAATAATAAATAAAATAGTAAGTTTCTATCTCGATTATTTTTAGAAATAATCGGCATAGTTCTTTATTTTATACTATCCCCATTCCCCATTGATCTAACACTTACTATTAGTATAATGAATAATCTCTCAAGTTTATCTCATCAGAACACATTAAAACTTTTCGGAAAAAAATGATGATCCCTTATTTGAACCCCACCGATAAACTGAACGAGCTCAGAGGATTGCGAGTCATTGTAAACAGTAGAGAATGGAATCTAAAGCATAAATTGGCAAAATGAAAACGATGTGACACAATTTTTTCATAATTTTGCATACTTACTGAGAAATCAAAATGATGATTCTCTTGCTGTTTTTAAGTTCTTCCATTATATAATCGATTTCGAATTTCCCTGCCTGCATGTCTCTCGGAGGAACAAAGGTTGAGTAAAATGGATATTTTTCTTCCAGTTCTGTAAATGTGAAATAAAGAAATATAGAATTTATAGTTATGCAATTAAATACTTTATACTTCCTCTTCTTCAAAATGTTAATTATTAGCTCCTTGTTTTAACCAACTAATGGCAAAGAGGAAGGCGTTTTGAGGCGCGAAGAGCAAATAAAAAACCTAAAAACATTTTTAATCAACAAAGGAATGGTAACATTATCTGGGTATTGCATTCTTTTTGTAAATGTCTTGCCAGCGTGCCTAAAGGTGTGGAAGAAAGGGAAAAAAGACTAGCTATGTTCTAAATCACTTAATTTATTTACAGCACAAACCACAGCACAAGTTTGATCAACCAAAGTTAAGAGATGCACCCAATTAATAAATATTAGGATAATTGACGACGTACGTGAGATATGAGAAGACTTTAAATACTTTAGTACACTTACTTAATTCAATAGCTCTAATTTCTTAGTTATATAATCTTGATTCAATCTAAAAAGACAGATCGTCACTTAAGTAATACAATTATCAATTGCTAAATATCCAAGCCTCACGTTCAACTTGATTAATCACTGCTTCGCTAGCAGTCTATCCTGTCTCTCTCTTTTCTAACCCTAACGCTTAGGCTATATATAGCAGTCATAATTTGCATATTCACATTCTCGGAGGAAGCTTTTTAATAAAATAATTTTTAAAGACCAAAAATTCCCCAAGATGACTGTTAATGATAAGATCATGGATAGAGCCTTCACACTCTGTTTAGCATTAGAATATTAACAAATTATCAAAAAATATTAAATAAAATGAGGGAAAGATAAGAAAAGAAAGTTTTTAACTACTTCGTCATTTTCGTCAATGAGTTCAGTATTTAGGACAGTGTGCTTGGCCATCTTCATATTTTCGATTATATTTTAGATTCTTACAATAGAGACTGCTATATACATATTCGTCCTCCATATCAAGAACGATTGTTTCGCTTGTCTCTAGGTAGGAATCTTTTGGATGGAGAGAATATTTCTGAAAGATCTTTTAACTGTAAAGATTGTTTCACTTGACGCTATGCGCACTCCACATTAAACACATCATTTGTTATAGCAAATCTTTTCAAAATGTTTGATTTTCATTGTTTGACTGGCACAATATCTCTAAGAAAACGTTTTCCGTAAATCCCTTGGCTGGTACAAAATGGCAATATGATTTGGTAAATATATAGCCTATATTATACCAAATCTTTTGCTCTCACATTTTTTAGTGTTGTCTAAGAGAAGAAAAGCTTCTCTTGACATTTCTTTTATTTCAAAAACTCCTTAATTTTAGGTAAAAAATACTTATTGAACCACTCGTGAAATATATCTTGTATGGCGACAAACTCGCTTCATTTATAGTAAAAGACATATTACTTTGAAAAAGAAAGCTGAATAACTAACCAATGTGCACTGCTGGCCACCGTAAATGCAACACCCTGAAGGAAGCACGCAAATAACATGAAATTTACAACATGCATTAGCGAAGGTGAGATATGCGAATGATTAGAATTTCAGCACAGACACACATCACGCACGCCTGTGGCGCCACCTCGAAGCGCTATTTAAGGCTAGGAGATTTCGACGATTTCAAGATTGGCAATTGTGTTTTCCTTGTGGTTTTTTTCAAAAAACGATCAGTTATATCTCGTAGAAAACGGCGATCAGCTTTTAATCAAGTATCCGAGTTCGACAGAGGAAGGATAGTGGCCTACCGAGGTTGTGGATTATCTTTCAGGGAAATCGGTAGTCGTGCTTTAAGAAACCAAACAACTGTAATGCGGATGTGTGACCGTTGGATGCAGGAGGGTACGACGGACCGACGTGGTCGATCGTATCCACCTCAGTGCACCACTTCACGTGAGGACAGGCAAATTGTGTGCATGGCAGTGATGGATCGCTCAGTCAAATCACGAACCATAGCACAGCACATTGAGTCTGTAACGCATCATTCAGTGTCTGCACGTACCATTCGACGCCATTTACAGCAGAGTGGTCTGTCCGCAAGACGTAAATTACTTGGTGTATCCTTGAAAAAAACCACAAATGTCTCCGCCGCCAATGGTGCGATGAAAGAAGGATGTGGGCGGCAGAATGGAATGAAGTTGTCTTTACTGACGAGTCCCGCATATGTCTGCAACACCACGATGGTCGGATTCGAATCTGGAGACACCGTGGAGAAAGGATGCTGAACAGCTGCGTTATGCACCGCCACACTGGTCCTGCACCGGGTATTATGATATGGGGCGGTATTTTATATCACTCTCGCACTCCTCTAGTACGAATTGCCAGTACTTTAAACAGCCAGTTCTACATCTCCGAGGTGTTTGAGCCAGTTGTTCTTCCTTACCTTCAGGGCTTCTCCACAGCCATATTTCAACAGGATAATGCGCGATCACACGTGGAGCGCATTGTCCAAAGGTTCGTCAATCACCAGATTAAACTGTTTCCCTGGTCGGCTCGCTCTCCGGATATTTCGCCGATAGAAAACATGTGGTCCATGGTTGCTCAACGATTGACCCAGATTACATCCCCAGCTACCACACCATATCAACTTTGGCAACGTGTGGAAGCTGCTTGGTCTGCTGTACCCCAAGAGCACATCCAAGGTCTCTTTGAATCAATGCCGAGGCGTGTGGCAGCGGTGATCTCCAACTCTGGTGGCTACTCTGGCTACTGATTCTGGCAGGAACCACACTTCACAGAAGTCTATAAATTTAATCATTTGATACTTGGTCAACAAGTTATCTACAAAATAAATTTTGTTATGCTATCTCTTGCCTTGCTTGGTGTTGTATTTACGGTGGCCAGCAGTGTATATTGAATATTTGAATAATCAATATCAAAACAAACTAGGTTTGTATGTTTAATGTTTTAACGGAACCAACTTTAACTACTAAAGGTTATAATAAGATTTTCTTATCTTGCAATATCCAAATAGTAAACGTGTAATAACAAGATCTGATTCTGGCAGACGAGCCATGAGCAAACACAAAAAATGAATAGTTTGTTAAAATAATGCCGAATGATAAACGTCCCCAAAAGGAAATCTAACCTAATTCAGTGATAGCTTAAGACAGAAATCGTGTTCCAACCATTGGATAATTATTAAGACTCATTGCTTAGTAGCAAACAACGTTATATAGAAGGTCGTTAGCACTTTATGGAAACGATTTGGTAATTTATTTTCTCGTTTGCATTCTGAGATAAAGCATTAGAAACTTCAGAATAATCATCTGCTATGGTTTTCTTTTGATAGGAAAGCAAAATAAAATGGAAAATGGTTCTTAAAATTGATAGATGGCTTGAAGATCCTGTAACTGTGCTTTCCGAGGAGAAATATTCGTATCTACAAATTATAAAGCGGTGTAAAAATCTCGATCATTGCATTTCAAAAAAAGATAGTTATAATATAATAAATTTGAAAGGAAAAAAGCACATCAAGCTGAAAGTATAAAGGAAAAAATGACCACGACACCTCATCCTAAGACTGTTCGAACGCAGGCAACTATCTGATCCTAAAAGAAAATCCATTGACTCAAAAAATGGATTGCATTGAAACTACGAATGACTTTCAGCACTGTATAAGTACGATTGTTCAAAAAAAATTTTAAGATCAAAAACATGTTTAAATCTAAATTTCATCTGCTTTTACCAAAACATATTGCCGAAAGAAAAACAAATCAGAAAAATATATGAAAAACACCTAGCTGCTGAAAAATGGAAATTTGTGATAACACTCGATGAAGCATGGTCATATTTAAGTGAGTGAAATAAAAGAAGATAAATTTTCTGTCGCTCAACTGACGGGAATGACCGAAAGAAATGGCATCGGTAGTGTACAGAAAAGTTCCCACAAAGGGATTTATGATAATTATAGGATTCTGTTACAAGAGAAAACTAAAAATCCCCAAAAGTCCTAAGTAAAGCTAAAATTAATTCACCCTACTATCAACAGAATATTTTAAAACCAATTTTTGAAGAAGAAATTCCAGCCATACTAGGAAAGGCCATTGATAAATTTTAGCTTAATATGGACAAAGCTTATAGCTGCACTTCTAAGTCAATTACCGCTTATTTAGCAAATAAAGAATCGGAAATAGGAATAAAGTATATCCCATTTGATTAAATACATGTAATTCCACCTGATGCTTCTCCAATAGACTTTGGTGATTTCATTTTATTAAAACAGGTCTTTGAAAAACTGTATCCAAAAATGAAATGAAAAATGCAATTTTCTTAAAATTTAAAGCTTAGGTGTAAGAACAGAAAATCTCGACTTCAGCCATCTCGACATGACTGTGCTTACCTGGTATCAAATGTGTCCGTACAAAATCCAAGTCCATGTCGCTGAAAGACAAGAAAGCATCGTGTTTCTTCTCCGAATCTCTATCATCTTTTTTCTTGAGCCAACTGAATCCCCGAGAATAGAGCCACACTTTCAGGTGATAACGGTATCGGGTATACACAATGTGGACACTGATGGCGGTCAGTGTGGTCACTGAAAAAAATACAAAGTATAAATCGAAATTGAGGTTTGGTTTATAAGAACAATTAAAAATTTTCATCTTCGTTGAAAAACCCAACAATTTAATTTTGATGATACAAGTATCGCCAAAACAACTTGATTATGTAACAATTTTGCACTGTTTCAAAAATTTTAAAAAAAGCGTGACACCTAGAAGAAAATGTCTCTTTCAATGATTTATCAATCTGACATAATGCTTAATATATGATGCGTGTCCGGAAACTAAGTTCCGTTTCGTTCTACTACAACCCCAGTTGTAGTATCGGAAATCAACTCTTGCGTATGCGTGTCTCTGTCTTATTGTCAGCACAGAGACGCCATTACAGTCGGATTGTGTTGTTTTTACTCGTGTTAGTGAGCGTTCAAAATGCTTAAGATGATTGCCTATCCCACCGATAATAAAGAACGTTCAGTAATATTCTAAAAATGTTACAAATATTTCCTGAAATCTGACGTGGGACGTGCAAATGTAATACTTTGAAAATTTTCACTATTTTAAACTTTTTTGGATCCAATTTACTGCATTCATATTGATACATGAATATGGGTTTCAGGAAGAAAGAATTTCCATATATATATATATAACGAATATATATATATATATATATATATATATAGGTTCACGAATCTAAAAATGACTGGTAAATGTGATCTTTACGAATACCTTAAAATATTGTAGTTGAAATAGCAATATTTTTTAAAAGTTTTATTTTATTATACTTTTAGGATTTTCAGTAGTTATTATATTTGACCAAAGCTCTTTCATCAAAGAGTAAGCAGAGATATGTATAAAAAAATATAGAGAGAGAGAGATTATTTCAATGAGAATAAAAAATTTCAAACACAGGATTCCTGCCCAGGATTGGTTTTCATATAACGGTGGACATGAATCATTACAAAATAAAGATGAATATGTTATCATTTACCAGAAGCTACTGCCGAAATTTTTTTAAAGTATTTTAGTTCGAGGAATAATTTTTTTAAACATGCTTTTTATCTATTTCTACGAGACGTACCGTTTCGTTCTACCGTAAATGCAATTCAACACTTTTCAATTCAGTTTTACAATTCAGCTTAGGAGAGGGGGGTGCCAGCTCAGGTGTCGTCCGCGTCACTTGACCATGGTTCAAAATTACGCGGACCGTCGCCAAAAGCCCTCGTGTTGCTAATCAGTGCGACGTTAATATTCACTCACTCACTCACTTTTACAATTCAGAACTTGCGCAAACGTGTCTCTGGTTGATTGCTAGTACAGTGACGTCATTATAGTAAAGTTGAGTTGTTTTTACACGTGTTAGAAGGCATTCAAAATGCTCAAGACGATTGCCTATCCAGCCGACAGTGAGGGGCGTTCTGTAGTCAGTTTTTTGCACGCAAGGAATGCTAAGTCAATTGAAATTCCTCGTTAACTTGTGGAGATTTGCGTTGAAAATGTAATGAGAGATGGAAGGGTGAAAAAGTGAGCTCGACTATCCAATGATGGACATATCACTGTTCATGACGATGCACGGAGAGGGCAACCTTCTGTTGTCAATGATGGTTTGGTTGAAAAAGTAAATGAGAAAATTCGTGAAAACAGAGGGTTCACAATAAGATTATTTTATGATGAGTTTCCACAGAGAGATGTTCAGTAATGTCTCTCTTCATCGGAAGCATCTTTCTCTGAAGAGGGTACAGACAAGTTGTTTTCCTTGTATGGCAAATATCTGAGCAATGGTAGTAACTATGTAGAAAAATAATTTTAGACATGCTCATTAAAAAATAGATCTTGTTTTAAAAAAGACTTCTCATGTAAGTTTTTCCAAAACGGTTCTTAGTTTCGGGACATGCCTCGTACATATACGCCCAATAGGGTTTCTGATTTCCCGGGGTTTTCTCTTCCGGGGAATGTCCGGAAAATCCCGGGAATGTAATTGTCATTCCTGGGATTCCTGAGAATACATCAGAATTTCAAATAATTTATAAACAAGTTATTTTTAAATAAAAGCAATAATTATGTAAAATAAGGATCCATATAAATTCCAAAATTAATATTTATTTATATAATGAGCTAAAAATACACAAAATATATAATAAATTGACTATTCATTTTTAAAATAGGATTTCAGAAAGCATAAGCAATTTATGCTTATATCACTCAGCCTAGTTCTAAGCTTTGCGACGAACAATCCGGCAGCAGAAAATGCTCTCACGGTTTTTCGACTGCATAATTTTTCTAAGCCAATTTTTACTGCCTCTAAGCCTGCTACAATTGTCGTCATAGTTTCAAACTCTACATTGGCCATCATGTGTCCTTCTTTAATGTCAATTAAGGCTTTTAAAATTGCTGCTTTTATTTCTAAAAATCTTTCAAGCATTGCCAACAAACTATTCCAGAACGTTTTGGTATCCAAACAAATCATCTTTTCACAGCCAAACTGTTCTTTAACATATTTTGTAAAGTATCATTCTTGAGACGTGATTTTCTGAATAATTTTAATGCATTTCTAATCTTTTTTATAGCTCATTTATGTTAATTATAAAAAAAATTTCTGCATAAGTGATATGAAACAAAGCATCTGTTCCTATACCGCTTTCAAATTCTAAACCTAATGTTTTGTCTAATACTAATTCTAATCTTTGTGATTTCCGGGAAATCCCGGAAACGAAGTATAATTCCCGGGAATAGAAAAAGTACAGAAATCTTATGATTTCCCGGGGGAAAAAAGAAAACCTAACGCTCAGTAAAATTGTGAATACAAGATCGGTGGATTCATATATGACTCGCAATTGTACATTCAATGTTAGAATTCTCGCGGAATGTCCTGGCTCCGATGCATACTTGTATGCGAGGAGGGAGCAATGTAAGGAGAGAAAAATAATGCTATACTTACGCAGGCACAATAAATAGATCACTTTATTAAGATATTGTGTACCATTTTTTTCCATTCAAATTTCAGTTTTTTTTTTTACTTACATTTTTGATATTTCTGTAAGTTTGATTTTGATTAAAAATTCTTAATTTTGAATGGAAATTCAATTAAAAGTTCTGAATATTATAACCATATTTTTTTGCATATAGAAAAATGAGATTTTTTTTTCACGTAATGAAAAATGACCAGATTTAAAATAAACTCTTGTTTTTATGAATATAGGTGTTATTTCAACGAAAATGGAAACGTCACAAATAGCTAATTAAATATTTTGTGAATGTAATAAATCATTTCTTCTTTTTTATGATATAGAGTGATAAAAAATAATTTTATTTCTTAGGTAAATGCTCAAATTACTGAAATATTACTTGAAATATGAAGTATTAAAATAACTATATCTCAATGCGCATAAAGTATTTCTCTGGAAATCTAAATAAATATCTTAAATACACAAAAGATTTCCTTAACTTTGAATATTATTACATTTCATCAAAATTGTTTATTCAGTTTATTTTAATTAAAATACTTTCCTGGATGTTTCTGCTGATTGCTAAATAATGTGTGTTAGAGTTTCTATTTATTGTAATATACAATATCACACAGGTAATATACAATATCACATTATACTTTTCCTTAATTTATCCTTTAAAAAGCAAAATACAAGTGAATACTTTTTCTTTTATATAACATTTCCTGTTAAAAAAGCAAGTGAATGATATCTCAACTATGGATTTTATTCTATTAACCCTACCCACTTAATTGAGGTAAAATTGCTCCTTCGTTACTCCCAAAAACACTTAAGTCGTAGGAAAAAAATTAATTGTATCCGCTTAACCTAATAGACATATGCTCTCTAGGAAGAGGTTTTTGTTTCCTTTAAAAATTGAACACCTTAAATTCTGTTATTCCCCCCCCCCCCCTCCTTGCACGTTGCTAATGGTTGACGCCTTCAAAGCATCGACTTATAGTCGTCATTTTGTTCTCCTCTGCGTTAAAGAATAGGTCATTCATTTTAATTTAACTTATTCTAGACTCTTCGTCTCTTTTCAATGGAGATGATTCACAAAATATGCAATATTTTTATCCGATATCGAGGAAAACTTTCGGATTTGTCCGTCACGAAACTTTAAAAGATTGTTTTTGTAAATACGGTGAAAAAGTTTCAATTAGTCGTGCCGTTGTTCATTCTAAGGGACGTCAAGACGTCGCTTATTCAATAATTCAAGGGAAAAAACACACCAGTCGGCCACAACAAGGAATTTAAAAATAGAAAAGTGGCACAATGAAACAGAATTTCTCAAAAGTGTGAAACATTTTGGAAAGTACTACTTATTTTATTGCTTTGAAACCCTTTTAGGTATATTAATTAAAATTACATAAACAAATATTTTGTCATAAACGTTATCCGAAACAGTTATGATCTAAAATGTGCACATATTTCCATCGTTTTGAAATTTTTCACCATACGCATTCTATGAATTGGGGGGGGGGGGACTATTAAAATATATATTTTTAATGATATCTTTAAAAATAAACATAAAATAAATGCACAAGAAATTAATGACTCTCCGAGTCAATTATTTTTAAAAAGTTTCCTAAAACTGGTCATTTTTAGCATTACATTTAGAAACTCTTACATCGTATGGTCAGTTAAAACAACTTCTTCCAACTTAAGTTTGATTTTTTGAACAAAAGATTTCATTTCTGCAAATAATTAATTTATAAGAACATGTAAATTAAATGATACTTTCAATTGATTTATTTAATCTAATTAATTTATATGAAGAGTATAATTTTGACATTGTTGACAGTTTCACTCATTTAGGTGCGGAAATTAACAATAGAAAAGATTTTACTACTGAAATCCAAAAGAGAATTACTATGGCTAATAGATGTTTTAATGGGAATACGGAAATATATGCAATCTAGTTTAATCAAAGGAAAAACAAAGGTTCTATTGCATAAAAGTCTCTTAAGATCAGTATTAAGTTATGCATGCGAAACTTGGTCCATGTCTCGAGAAGATGATAACATGATAAGTATCTACGAAAGAAAGATTTATTTTTGGAGGAATTCAGGAAAGTGGAACGTGGCAAAGAAGATCCAATTTGGAGCTCTATCGATCATACAAAGAATCTGACATCGTTAACTTCATCAAAATGCAACGAATTAAATGGGCGGGCTATGTTGTCAGAATGGACGAAGACCGCACCATTAAAAAAAGTCTTCAATGCACAATCAATTGTCACACAAATAAAGGGCAGGCCAAATCTTAGATGGATTGATGATCTAGAAAAAGATCTGCTAGTTTTGAGAACTAAAAATTGGAGAAAATTAGCATGAAAACGTCTAGCCTGGAAAAAGACTTCTGTAGAAGCCAAGGCCCACCCTGGGTTGTCGGCCACTGAGGAAGGGAAGGAATTAATTTACAAGTGAGTAAATAATCAGGAAAACATATGTAGAATATAACTAAATTCTTGTTGAAATTCTTTTACCAAAACTTTGTTAAACTTTTTACAATTGAGTTATTGTATGCACATATTGAACAGTTATTAGAAAAAATTCAAGTAACGATTATTAAAAAAATATATAAATTATACTTACTCGCAAGACTGACACCGAGAAATATATAAAGCCTTAATCTTTCAGGACAGAGCTCGTATTCAGTCAGTTCATTTATAAGTTTGCCATAAAGTTCTATCTTCTTCCCAATCTTTCCACACCTTGTGGCGTTGATATCTACAACCTGAATTTCAATTGCAAACAATTACGAGTGATATATTTACTAGGAAAAATATGTCAACTGTTTTCATGTCCCATCACCAAAAGCTCTTTTTCGATACAACATATGACCACCGGAAATTCATTTTCTTATACCAAACTCCAAAAAAAATAACTTTCTACAGTAAATCATTTAATGTTATCAATACATCTTCTTCTCACTTAAAATGATAAAGTATAATGCAGTACCATTCTTATACCATGGAAGTGGATAAAAATATCTCCACTCCTAACTTTCTCTTTTCCAATCCTGAGGGGAGTTCTACAAGGTTCTCTCAACGAATCCACTCTATTCAGTCTTCATATTAATGACATTCCGAAGGCTACAAACATCCATTTAATGATAATGTAAGCAAAGCATACTGCCATCATTAATATGAACCCTCAGCTCTGGTTCATTGGCTGGAAAATTCAGGTCAATGAATCCAAGAGGGCTTAACCACTGGCGTTGCTAGCTTTAATAGGGCCTTGTACCAAAACTCTTTTGAGGGCCTTGTTTGAGGCTCCTTAACATTTTAAGATTTTGTACTTACACATGTTTTGGGCTCCTGTAGGTTGGGACCCCATATCATTGATACGGCGGCAACTACGCCCTTGGTGCTTACCTCCTCTTTACGATGCAAAGGCATATTGAAAATCTTTTTATTTCGCCATGTTCTTCCAGCCCATCCCCTGGGTCACTAAATATAAGTACCTAGGGTTGGTTTGGTCTTACACTCTAACTTAACTTTTGCATACCTGGTCAACTCACATGAAAGTGGCCGGGATCAGCCAAACGCTCACCAACTTAAGGCAATCAGGACATCATAAACAGTCAAAAATTTGATTTCTCAATTGTAGTACTGAAAAATAGTGCATATTTTTCTCAATCTAAAAATGTACAGCACTTATATATTTGTCGATAAAATAACCTTAAAGTATCAAAAAAATAGTTGACAAAAATGTAAACAAACGTTAACAAATGTTTAGTTTTTTCACTTTTTCTCCAAAGCATATTTTTCTTACTTATATGTACACTTTTAAAAAAACTATTGCTCTATAAGGTTCCAAATTTTTTATACTTCTGTACAGGATGCATGTGCATATAGTGAACCTGTATTGTTTTGTTTTTAGTCAAAGTAGTACATAATTTTTTTTAAATAGTTTTATATGTGTAAAAATGGAAAAATAATAAAATTTTCAAAATTACAAAGTCTTATAAATTTTTCGAAAGAAACTATCTTAATATTTTACTAAAAAATAGGCTCACTATATTTGTGTATTGTTTTATATATGTACAAAAATTATTTCACATATTTAAGATATAATGTTTTAAAAAATGGTACCTAAACATAAGTATGCATTTTGAGACCTCAAAAATTATGTCCAACCTAAATTAAACAGAAAAAAATTTTTGTTTGAGCTGAAAAATTATTTTTTATTTCTACAGAATGATTGAAATATCTTTATTAAGATCACGAAAAAAAAATCTTATCTCTATTGGAAATTTTTAAAGATATGTATCCCATAAGCAAGGAGTCTTATTTTTGGCATTTTACTCTTTCGATGTCCTGGTACCCTTAATATCTAGAAAGATTAATCTTGCTGTCATACACAAGATTTTGCTGTACAAATAATTTCTTCGATCGATACTGCTGTATGCTTCCCGCTTTGGGGTGTCTGCGGCAGTATAAACCATTTAAAAAGACTGACGTCTTTTAAAATTTACTCCTGCGCAAGCTAGACAATACTCCCTGTTTTTTCAGAAATGAAATCTTGCGTAAAAGTCTAAATTTTTGATTTTATTAAAATACATTCAAAGGCTTTTCCAGATCCCAAATGAATCTTGTTCTTCCAATTACGGTAATTCTCTCTAAACCCAAGCCGCACTGGGCCAACATTACCAGAGCTTCCCAACCCTCAAAAAGAATGCAAAATTCCTGATATTGTTTCAAAATTGATATTTTCTTTCTTTTATAAATTTTTATATGTCAAAATTTTCTTTAATTTTTTTAAAATTTTCCTGTAATAGAATTTATTTATTGTGCAAAATTTCAACTCCATTAAATTCCCTCTCATGTGTTTTGGCCTTTTAGTGACTTGAGTTTAGTGTGCTAATTTTACTTTTCAAATTTTAATCTTTCTATCTTATTTTAAGTTAAAATTTAAATTTTTCGTTTATCTAAAGCATGGATGGATTAGTTCATAATTCTTAATATAGATGGCGAAACTAATTTTGTCGTGATGCATCGCCTCTTGCTTCTTTTTGAATTAGCAGCGCAACATTTTTTATTTTCACTTTATTGTCAGCAAATCCGAATATAAATACTAAATTAAACAATTTCTTTAATTTTAATCTTCCTTCTTCACCACGTTTTGTATTGGCAAAGCGATCTGCGCTTAGAATTATCTGAGATATCTGCGTTTCCCAGCTCTTTCATTACTTCCCACGTTTTCCTTCACCCTGAGGAAACTACGGCGTTTAAGTTATTTTTAATAAATTTTGGTTGAGACAATTTTTATGGAAATTTAAAGGATTTTTTCTACTTTATATTTTTTGAATACATGTATTCCTAGTATGTATTCATACTAGGAACATGTGCAATATTGCGTATTGGGATGTGTGTATTACATCCCTCAAATATTAAACCCTCGAAATTACACTGGTGTGCAAAAATTAAGGACGAGACGGTTTTTTCAATATAACTTTGTACAAAAGCATTCCAAATCAACACATTTAATACCGTAAGATCCCCAATACGTAAGGACATGAGTAATGTAAGCAACACTTACTAAAAGAGAAATCAGAGGGATAAAAAGAAGCTTTATTGAAAAAGTAGCATGGAGCGCAATGCGACTGAAGGCCGAAACATCCCTGTGATGGGTGTCCAGCAAGAAATATCCGGTCTTTAGTAGGGGATATGATCTCCCCTGACTGCTAGGCAGGTTTCACAGCGTCTGCCCATGCTGAGAATGAGGGTGTCAATGAGTTGTTGAGGCATTGCTGCCCAGTCGTCTTGCAGCGCCAATCGAAGCTCCGGAATCGTTACTGGTGTAAGGTACGAGCTGCCAAGCGTCTGCCTAGAAAATCCCATACATGCTCGATGGGATTGAGATCCGGCGATCGTGCCGGCCAATCCATACGTTCAATATCCTCACTCTCTAAGAGCTTTCGGCAGCTACTGTGCGATGACATGGTGCATTGTCGTCCATGAAAAGGAACTGGGACCCATAGCGCCTCTAAAAAGACGCACATATGGAAGAAGAATCTCGTTGCAATAACGGGTTCCGTTGACTGAACCTGCGTCGAAGATGTGAAGGTCTGTACGACTACCAAGCATGATGCCTCCCCAAACGAGAACACCGCCACCTCCATACCTGTCCCTTTCAATGATGTTCGAGGGATGATTGCGGGCTTCCCCGCTCTCTCCAGATGAGTATGCATGAGAATCGCTACTCAGACTGAATCTGCTCTCATCTGTAAAGAGTCTTCTTCATTGTCTCTCCAATTCTGGTGTTCCCGGTACCACAGAGAACGCCTTCTCCGATGGGCAGGCGTTAGAGGTACACACCATACAGGGCGTCGTGCAAACAGACCACCACCGTGCAGTCTTCTGGCCACGGTAAAACGCGATATCGGTCGTCCAGTCGCCTGTGTGTGTGTCTAGCGATTTCTCCCGCTGTCTGCCGCCTGTTTCTTCTGGCCTGTAAGGCAATATACCGGTCATCTGCGGGTGTGGTTCTCGTGGACGACCACTACTGAACCCCGGATAGCTGTTCCTTAGTTTGAAATTGTCTCCAAAGTCGTGAAACGATGCTGTGAGCAATTCCGAACTCTGCAGCCACACTTGTCACACTGCGACCTTCCTCCAACTTCCCAATGATTTGACCTCGGGTAAAAGCATCCAGATGTCGTCTAACGATTGATTATTCGCCATTTCTTGCTGAGGCAGCAACTCGGTGTGATTTTAACTGCTATAACGGTGTGCAATCTCTTTGCCAGAAATACTAATCTTACACCGACAACATGCTTTACTACTCAGACACTCCCCATTACGTCTACCTGCATATCTGCGCATGTGCTACCGTACATCACCTCACTTATCTCCTGATTGGTCTTTCTGTCCGCTCTGCCTCTTCGTTCAGCTGATATGCTAATTTTTCGACTTCGTCCTTATTTTTGCACACCA